>OZ005742.1:101259226-101555458 GCA_963930735.1 Dioctria linearis
ACTCAACGCGACGGCACATCAGAGTCGACTATATATTCAGTTTTAACTATATTGCTTTAAATTCTTACCAATAATGCATATACATATGTAGATTGCTTGATCACTGATTTGGTAAATCAATGAGCTACGAAAATGTCCGCGCAAATAAATCCCAGATATCGGAACTTTGAGCTAGGTGAATTTCAATACGAAGGAACTAAAATTTGCTTTATCACTGACATTACAAAATTCCGTTTAGTATTACATACTTAAACGGTCAATGGAGAAATTTAAGAAATGTATTCTTTTCTGATCCTTGAATCGAAAAACAATCCAAACCCAAAATATCATGTGTTAAAGCACTGCACAGAAATGTAGCTTCTGGAAGTAGGTATATAACTTACATACGATAAGAATGCACTAGATAAGTTTATAAAGTTTCAGAAGACACAAGGATGAGTATATACTTTGAGCATATGGTGAATTTAAAAATTAATATATCCAAAACGAAGCCGAGCACCGTCGCAAGTTTTTGCACATAGTTAGGACCCCTATATATAACTTCAAAATAAGTATGTGAAAAAAAGGGTCCTCAATAGCAGGTAGTACTATATTTTTGAAAAAAAGCAAAGGGCGCGGTCGGAGAAAAGAAAAAAAAACGTCTGAGCTATTTTTGTATTCCATTTAAATCGGCAATGGTCGGTCCATAAGTTCATTTCGATTGTTTCTTGTGGAATGGTGGTATATATTGATCTTTGAATGTACTATGCTCATGCATATACAGTTACTTTAATTGTATTCGTATTTCTATTTTAAAACAGTGCATACAAGGCCGATATGCATACAATAGTAACAAATTCAAATCATGCTATAGTTCGATTGTAAACCGTAAAATTTCAGAATACCTTTAACAATGAAAAAAAAAAGAAAAAAAAATACATTATAAAAATACTGTAAAATGCTGAAATAGATTTAATTTGAATATAAAAATTTTTGAGTTGAAATTATTTTAATGTGATATGACAGAACGATTCATTTTTGAATAATTTTAGGTGTAAGGTGAACAGCAAATTTCCTAAAAAAACATTACTTATATTTAAAAGTATCTTTTATGTATATTAGACAAATTATCGTTGAAAAGAAAAATTTTGAAACAGATTGTTGCGATAGAAAACTAACACTTTATCACTACTTTGAATGATTTATACCTCACATTTATATTGCAGAATAGAACAACAACAATAACAATAGCAATAACAATAGCGACCTAGAGGCAGATAGGTATCTCCTGATTTAGTCAGTCGTAACTTCACTCCGCAATGGCACAGACCCTAGAAACTGCTTTATTATTTTAAGTATTAATTGTTGTTAAATGAGTTTTTCATTACCACGCAACATAAATGGTGACCCCGACATGAATAATAATGCTATTACTTTGCTTGTGATAAATACAAAAAAAAAGTAAAAAAAAAGTAATTATAGTCTCCTATTACGGTACACATCGATCGATTGTATGATTAGATTACACAAGGGAACAAGATCCACGTACACAACAATTCATTATTAGATAAGCAAAAGCGCCAGGAAAAGCATTGCAGATAATTTCATGTGATAATTCTAATCAACCCCGTGAAATTATCAACTTCAAGAGCAGCATCATTGCATAACTTAAGCATCACGGAGTGAAGAAGGCCTTTTGAAACAAGATATGTTATACATATATTCTTTTGCCATGCTCAAACTTTTTTCTGGGCATATGAAACGAAAAGCTGCCAAAAGTGAGACTCCAAAATTAAACACACGATGGAATAAGAATACCTTACAAAAATCATCAACATAAATATGTATGTACGAAATCGACTGCGCAACATTGAAATAAATAGTACAGTAATCCAAAAAATTCATAAAAATCAGTAGTAATTTAACTACTTCCATTTGTTCGCACAGTAAGTGCTCATTAAGCATGTATGTATATATGTAAATTTTATATTGATTTCGTAACATAAGTTAAATAATTTTAGTGACCACTAAAACTATTACGTTAGATTTAAACACATTTCATAATGAATCCTGAAAATAAGCAGAACAATCCTGCACAAAACACGCAAGGCTCTGACTCGCAAGGCAGTCGTGAAGCTCTAACGCAGCTTAACGTCTCTCTTACTCCCTACATAGTCACCTTGGAAATACCTCCATTTTGGAGTTCTAGGCCAGACTTGCGGTTCATACAAGTATAAACGCAGTTCCGTGTCAAAGAAACTACATCTAGCAATACAAAATATAACTATCTTGTTGCATCCCTGCCCGCCGAGGCGATTGAAACCGTCGCCGATATTTTAGTAAGTCCACCTCAACATAGGTATGATAATTTGAAAGCAATACATTTAACCCTTACTCAAGCCTCTGAAGAAGATGCCCTTTTATATAAAGTAGAGTTCGGGGATTACAAGCCCTCAGAAATATTTCGACAATTGGAGTCACTCGCAGTAGGTAAGAGCTTAGTTAATGTTTCATTATTAAAGAAACTTTGGATTAACAAGTTTCCTGCATAAATACAGACTTACTAAAAGCCATAGATAATAGACAAACTCAAGAAGATCTATTTGTTATAGCAGATAAAATTAATAATTCTCTATCATCACTGCAAGTGTGACTTCCGATGAGATCGGAGTGTTTATTTACCTCGCTGGTGTAACGGAAAATAATTAATGATTTTTAATTAAATTGGAGACCGAAATGAGTTGGAGCTGCATAGTTTGCGATCGGCCGGTTAAAGGTGACGGTTGTTTATCGTGCAATGGTTTTTGTGGTAGGTTTTATCATTTAAAATGTGTTTCCTTGCGTGCTTGTGATGCAGACTTAGTGAATCAAAAGCCCTACATACTTTTTATGTGTAATGAATGTAGAACCGAGATGAGATCGGTTAGTGTGGCTATGTGCAGAATGAAAGAATTGATACAGTAGAATAATGAATTGCTCTTAAAGCAAGAACAAAGTTTTATAAGTGTAATTAATGAAAAGTTTGAAAAAAGTCAGTGAAAACAAAATTGTTGCAAATAAAATTATGACATATTCAAATCAACGGTGATTGTGAAACCGAAAGTTGAAGGTAAAGGTCAACCCCCCCCCCCCTCCCCCACCCGAGTTAGCGTTAAAAATTAACAAGACGGTGCAATTGCAATTCAGTGTACTGATGAAGAGTGTGTCAAAAAATTAGAGAGTGAAATGAGGGGAAAACCAGGAGATAAATATGAAGTGAGGATTCCCCAAGTAAAAAATCCATTAGTGCTAATGACTGGAATAAAAGAAGTGTGGAATCAGAAAGAGCTTGAAGTTGCTATAAAGAAGCAAAATAATGTTGAGGGAAATGTGAAATGCATCAAGTGCTACCGTGGTATAAAAAATCCAAATTTTTATAATGCTATTGTTGAATTTGAAGTGAATGATTATAAAAAAATTTGAGCGAAAAGAATATCAATTTAGGGTGGGATAGATATAGCATTTTCGAATTTATTAATTTAAAGAAATCTTCTAACTGTTGGGGTTTCTTCCATACGGCAAATCAACGCAAAAATGAAAAAAATTTGTGCTAAGTGTGGAGATAAGCATGACTCAAAAACATGTATCACGACGGAACTGAAGTGCAATAATTGCGTAATAGAAAATCAGGAATTTAACCTGGACTTGGATGCTAACCACGATTGTCGAGACAGTAAATGCCCTGTGTTTAACAAGAAGATTGAGAGTATAAAGAAAAGATTACCATACTAGCAATTACAGCATGTATCATGCATATGTTTGAATGTACAGGGACTAACGAGCAACGTCAATATACTCGAAACAATGATTAATACTATGGATTTTGATGTAATAATACTGATTGAAACTCATTTAACTGAAAATATAGATGACAATGCAGTTCTTCTAGGCACCCAGGCGGTGTTTGTATATATATAAAATATTTTCAATTTAAAGTATTCCAAAAAGTTGATATTAGGAAGGAATATTGGTGCTTAGCTGTTAATGTTTATATTGATAATTATTCACTTATACTGGCTACTGTATATAACTCGCCAAGGGCATCTGCAAGAGAATTCTGTAACTACTTTCAGGAATTGTTGGACGGTATATGGGATGTTGCGACTGATTTTGTAATAGCGGGAGATTTTGATATCGATTGGCTTAATGATAGTAATACATATAAAAAAGAGTGGAGAGAATCATTACTTACGACAACCATTTCAAACAAATTGTGAACAAGCCTACCAGAGTTACGCGGAACTCCAAAACGTTGCTCGACTATGTGATAACGAATTCTAATCAGGTGGAAGCTGACGTTAATAATGTACTAAAAATTTCTGACCACGAAACTATTGTATTGAATATAAAGGTCAAGGTTATCAGAAGATTTAAAGCAAGTTTAAATGAAATATCTTATTTAAAGTACAAAGAAACATCTTTTATTAGAGATATTAGTAATATTCCATTGGTAAATGTATATGATCTGACTGATACTAACGATATTGTGAATATTATATCAAGCGAACCTTTAAAAATAATAAAAGGCTACGTGAGTAATAAAACGAGTAACTATAATTTATTGGAATGGTATAATCATCGAGGCAACTAATAGTCCAGTCAAATAAGCCGAAAAAATGCTAAAGATCGCATTTAGTTTGTTTCAGGCTGCAATTTTGAGGGTTGGTGTAGGGTGGTCCTGGGAGTATTGTCGCAAAAATGCAGCCTCGCAGGGCCAAAAAAAGGGGTGAAAGACATTAAAAACACCCTCGAACCTGTGACAATCTATTTGCCGAGCGTGCGGTTTGGAAGAGGTAAAATTTTTGAAAAAATTAAAAATGCTGTATTATTCAGAATATGATTCTAAATAAAATAGTCTATGGTGGTCAAGCTCTATCTCGTAAGGGCGCGACAGGAAAACCGAAAGAAGCTAAGGGTGGACACATCGCTATATCCACTAACATATGTCCGATTACTTCAATTCTGCAACATTTTCGTTCAAGAGCTAGCAACCAAAAGAAGCGTGAATTTTCGATGATGGAATGGAAAACCGGGGGGAGTGAAGAAAGTTATCGGACTATATGCTGCGCAACATTTGCATTCATGTTTTGCTGTGGTGACGAACTTGGAACATTTTTGGATTTTTCTTAGAATTTTGGCTGGTTGTGCAAAACGAGACGAGATATGATGATTTTTGCTTTGAATTTTTTCATTTTAGTTCAAGATGGCTGCAGTTTTCAGCATTCGATGGTTTTTAGGTGACTGTGATAGCGTAAGCGTGGGAAGAAAATAATGTTATGTGATTGTGTGCATTTGTTGTTTGTTTTTAATTGTTGTGAAGGGTAGGATATGGCATTGCAGGCTACACGGGAAGAATGGGATATAATAAAATAATGGTATAGACTAGACGGGTGGGATCTGGGATGGTTAGATTGTTAAAAATAGAAGCGTTACCTTATTTAAAAATTTATTAGAGTTTGAAGTGCTTTTTCTTTAATATTAATCACTTCATCACCACTACCACAGTCTATTAAGTCCTCATAAATACTACAAATCTGATTGTCACTCATTGTTCAAAAAAGAAGTAGTTCTAGCAAAAAGTAATAAGCTGTAATGAGCTCTCAGGGTGCTCTACAACTTGTTGACAACCTATGAATACGTTCCAGTTAGACAAGTAAAAAATTGTATGCAAGGGGGTGATAGATCCAAAGGCTTTGAGAGAGGAGGGGGTTAAAGTTTTTTTCTTCAAATCCTATGAATCATGCTATGACTTCTGAACAATATATCCTATTAAGATGCCTCTCACCACAGATGATAGTAAACAGTCCAGGCGTTCCAATGAAAGGCCTGTAATACTCTGAAGTTTGCAAATTGCAAGAAAGTGTTGAGATAAAGGTAATTTTTTAGAGTGTTTCGTACAATAGTTATAGTTAATTCATAAAATTAGAAGAATACAACTTCACTGAAACTGATAGGATTTACGCCCCCACCCTCCCCCGCCCCTTTCCGACCCCACCATCCCCCTCCCCCTTTTAACACTTTTGTACTGCAATTTTTCTTGTCTAACCGAGACCTGTCCATAGCTGGGCGGTTGTCAACTATTCGTAAAGCACTCATTATCCACTAGCCACAAGGAAACTGTAAAACTAAATTTCTAATTACCTACATTTAATCACAATAATAGGTACCAATTGAATATATTGTTTTTTTTTATTTTAATTTTTTGTTTTTAATGTAAAAATTTTAATTAACTCCCAAAAAACTCTCGCGCACAACTTACAACTTAAAACCATATTAAATCTGCAAAACTACAAGCATAACAACAAAAAATTCTAAGAAAACATTCCTACCATAATATCTTTTCTCGCTTTCATACCCAATAAAAATTTCACCTAAAACCCTAAAAACCATCGAATGCGGAAAACTGCACCCATATTGAACTAAAATGAAAAAAATTCAAAGCAAAAATCATCATATCTCGTCTCGTTTTGCACAACCAGCCAAAATTCTAAGAAAAATCCAAAAATGTTCCAAGTACGTCACCACAGCAAAACATGAATGCAAATATTGCGCAACATATAGTCCGATAACGTTCTTCACTCCCCCCGTTTTTCCATTCCATCATCGAAAAATTCACGCTTCTTTTGGTTGCTAGCTCTTGAACGAAAATGTTGCAGAATTGAAGTAATCGGACATATGTTAGTGGATATAGCGATGTGTCCACCCTTAGCTTCTTTCGGTTTTCCTGTCGCGCCCTTACGAGATAGGGCTTGACCACCATAGACTTTTTTATTTAGAATCATATTCTGAATAATATAGCATTTTTAATTTTTTCAAAAATTTTACGTCTTCCAAACCGCACGCTCGGCAAATAGATTGTCACAGGTTCGAGGGTGTTTTTAATGTCTTTCACCCCTTTTTTTGGCCCTGCGAGGCTGCATTTTTGCGACAATACTCCCAGGACCACCCTACATCAACCCTCAAAATTGCAGCCTGAAACAAACTAAATGCGATCTTTAGCATTTTTTCAGCTTATTTGACTGGACTATAAAAAAAGAAATAATATTAAAACACCAAGGGGCGTTATACACTAATGATGAAAGTGATTGGAAATCATATCGACTGGAACGAAACAAATATAAAAGAGAATTAGATAGAGCTAAAAAGGAATATATAAAAAATAAAATTAATTTAAGTACAAATCAGAAGTCTATGTGGAGAACTATCAAGAAGTATGTATTAACTGAAAATAGAAATGCTATAAAAGGGAGTATCAACTTTACTAATGGATGTGTGACTGATGAAAGAGTTATTGCAAATGAATTTAATAGATATTTTGTTAATAGTATTAAGGAGATTAATTTGTCGATAGACAATGCTCCCTTTGTGAATTTAGTACAAGAAAAAGACTATCCATTTGAATTTAAATTAGTGAATCAATGTGAAATTAGAGAAGTTATAAAAACAATTAATCAAAAAAGGGATTTTAGTTTTATAAGTGCAAAAATGCTACTGGACGCATTTGAAGTACTAGTACTGGATTTTTCCTAATATTTGGAAGCAGTCTCGTGTCACGCCAATCGAAAAGGCTAGAGGGTCTGATAGCTGTGAAGATTAGACCAATAAATGCATTACCTACTGGCGAGAAAGAATTAGAAAAAAAAGTGCATAAACAACTTGAAACCTATTTCGATGAAAATGATCTTTTTTTGGCGTATCAGTCAGGGTTTAGAAATCAAAAGTCATGTGAAACTGCATTAAACCAAGTAATAGTGAACTGGAAAGAAGAGTTAGCTGAAAAAATAGGGTCATTGCAGTCTTCTTGGATCTAAAAAGAGCATTTGAAACCATAGATAGAAGTATATTAATACGGAAGTTGAAAAATTACGGCATTCAAAATTGAAGATGTTTGAATCAAATTTGGAAAATAGGACACAAAGGATTTCGGTGAATAATGTATTATCCGATTCTACAATGACATCGTTTGGTGTTCCACGACGAACTATTCTTGGACCTCTTCTGTTTATTATATATATTAACTACATTGCCAAAGTATTAAGAAATTCAAAAATTGTTCTTTTTGCGGATGATGCACTCATATATATAACAGGCAGAGGGAAAGATACAGAACAATGTCGGTGGAAAAGACAGGAAGATTTAAAGAGACTAGAATATTGGTTTAAATCAAACAAATTAAAAGTTAATGTGTGTAAAACTAATTGTATGATATTTGAGTATAATTTTGACCTGGATTTAAGAATGGATAATGGACAAAGTGAACAAGTTGATGAAATTAAGTATTTAGGTATTATTGTTGATAAGGAACTGAAATTTAAAAAAACAGGTAGATTACATAGCTAAGAAATATTAGAAGAAAATAGGACACTTTAGAAGAATCAGAAATAGAATAGACTTACTAAGTTCAATCAATGTATACAACATACTAATTAAGCCCCACATTGAATATTGTTCGACAGTCATGTTTATGTGCGATAATAACTCTTCTGTAAGACTACACAGACTTCAAAATAGGGTAATGAGAGCCATCTTAAAGTGCAATAGATACACATCTATAATATTTATGTTAAATTCTTTGTGTTGGTTGAGTGTAAAGCAACGAATTATTATGAATTTATTAATTTTTATATTTAGAATTAAGTCAGGTGATATGCCGAGATATTAAAGTAAATTAATGAATTATGTTTGAGACTTACAACCTTACGGATTAAGAAATGCTAATGATTTTAGGCTGCCACTGTATAGAGATAATTCATCGCAGAATAGTTTAGTATATAAGGGCTTTCAAATATTTAATAAGTTACCTTTACATGTAAAACTTGAGAATAATTTTAGGACATTTAAGAGAAAAGTTCTTGAATATGTAAAAATTACTTATTAAATTCGTAAACTAATGTAGAAGGCAAGGAAAAGAAGGAAAGAGAGCTAGGCATATAGTATAATTATATGGCTTTTGTAATGAAAAGCAAAAAATGCTAAATAAATTCACTTACTTACTGACTTACTAAAGATTTCTACTATCTACCAGCAACACAAGAAAGGGCACTATTATAAGGAGCCCAAAAAATATATATTACTGATCGCTTTAAATACCGAGAAATCCAGCAGACAAGACCTGAACGCAGACATTTTAATACAAATCGTTTGCGTTCACGGAAACGTCAACAAGGTGACTCAAAAGATAAAATATGCAGTTAGCACAAAATATACGGCAATGAGGCCAAGAAATGCTCTAGGAGGCAGGAAAACTAAGGATCAGACAAACAACTGAATAAGCAAGTTGCGTATCTGGCAACGAAACCATTTTCCATTTCACGCCGCTCTTTCATTTATGACTCAACTTCTAAAATCAATTTTCAGATCGACACAGCGGCCGAAATATCTATTGTTTCCAAAGTTTTATTCATAAAATATGGCAACAAATCTGACATGACGCTCATATCTGCTAACGGTTCACCTATTTCTACGAATGGGGTTAAGCATTTATGTTTAGATTTAGGTTTAAAACGCCGTTTTTAGTTCCCATTCATCATTGCAGCAGAATGCTACGCAATAATAGGAGCTGAATTTGTGTATAAATTTATATTGTCAGTCGAGCTTCACCAGAGAAACTCGTCGATTCAATGACATATCTTGCAACGAGCTACATAACAAGACGGGTTGAATCATGCTCTCCGAAATTATTTACCTTGCAAAGCGAATATGGGATGACATATTGGTTGTCAGTAAATCTAAAAACTCCGACTCTCTCGACTTCTCTTTACCAGACTTCAAAAATATGATGTAAGCGTGAACCCAGAAAAATGTGACTGTGGAGTTGATGAATTGGACTTCCTGGGTCATAAAATACATAGTGAGGCATCGAATCCTCTCAAAATCGGGTCAAGGCAATTAAAACTCTACCAACTCCGTCAACAACTGCAACGATTCATGGGGATGATAAATTTCTATCAGCGCTACTTACCCAACCATGCTGAATTGGTATCACCTCTATATGATTTATTAAAATGAAAAAAAAGCATGTTAAATAAGTTAAAAAGCTAAAATTGGTCTAAGACCAATTCTTATGATACCCTAGCTAGATGAATGCCGGTATGTTATTTTGTATGGTCATCTCTGTTGTATACAAAAATCAAACATATAAAAATGTATAATAATAGATGTTTCTACAGGAACGACTCCAGGAAAAATAAAAGTATTAAGTGTCATCTCAAGTCGCGGCCAAAAATATTTCCATACACTGTATTATGAGGAAAGCTCTCAGCATAAAAATTGCGGCACAGCGAAAATACATTGTATGCGTACGCGCAACAATGTATGAGCCGAAAATTCTAATAAAGAGACGGAGGACGATATTTACAAAAAGCATCGAATAACATTTTTTAAGCCACCGTCTGCAGCAAAATTTCTGGACATGTTTGAACAAGTCCAGAAAGAGCGATAAAATTTCCTCAGGGTAGAAATGCAAATTAAGCAAATTAATCTTCTACCCTGAGCGCCGGGACTTTATCGCGATGGAGCGTAATTAAGTTCGAGTTCGTTTTTTGAAGTTCTGGCGTGCGGGGCTGCAATTGGTGTTTAAAAAAACACGAAGTCTGATTAGAAATTAAATTATAAAAGAAAGTGTAAATCGGTGATTGAGTAGAAAAAAGGTCTGGTTAGAAGTAAGCTATAAAAAGAAAGTGTAAATCAGTTATCGAAAAAGTAAGAAGTCTGGTTAGAAATAAGTTATAACAGGTCGGTTGAATTGGTTGTGGCAAAGTAATGGATTTTGTTTGAGGATAATTGTATCAAGGAAGGTATTCAAGGTGTAGTTGTGTAATCTCCTGTGTTTACAGAATAAAATAAAGAATTATTGTTACGAGAAATCAGTGAGTTTTGAATCTACATTTGGTAGACAATCCGCCTAAGGATTGCAAGAGAAACGCAGTAAGTGCTCTTTGAAAAAATATAGCACCTCTCTATGCAAGTATGAGTTTTGAAGTGGGTTTTCACATATATTTCTAAAACGGTTCGTCTGACAGCAGAAATGGTTATAACCAATTTCATAGGATTGCAGATTCTGAAGGTCTTTTCAGTACATTAACACTGTCTAGAACCGATCGTTTTCACAGTATACGTAAAAATCCAAAAATTTTATACGGCAACACCAAGAAAGGTTTGCCCGATTTAGTCCATTCTTGAAATTTTATTTGCTATTACTATGAAAACAACATGTTCCAAATTTCAGCTTTGTATGTCGTCGCGCTCGCAAGTAATGTCCAAATATGTAGTGAAAAGGAAAATTTTTGTATAACAACCCCACGAGGGAGTTGCCCGATGATTCGTCTCATTTTTAAAGATCCGTGTACGAAGTTTCAGCTCTCTAAGTATACGTGTTCTCGAGTCGTCGCGCGCAAATACAAAAAAAACACAAATAACTTTTAATATTATGCGTGGGTGTCGAATCCATTTTGCTCTACCTTAATTATTTGTGTGCGTTACAAACGGAATGGCAAACTTAGTACATACAACCTATAGATTTTACCTGGGATCTAAAAACAAACTAAAACATTTAACTGGGAAGTTCCACATAACGTAGCTTACCTTACCATCAAAACAAACTTAGAAAAAAGCACTCTTTTAGTTCATCCGCACTCATAAGCAAAACTGAAGAGAATGATCAATGTCGCATTAAACGTTAAGGAAATATCACGTAAAAGTTGAGTGCATTTGAAATACATTAGTTTGCGCACAGTCAACGCAGTGAACGCAGTTTCCGCATTTGTCGCAAGAAAGTTGGTTAAATTTCAACTATTACGCAAGTACCGGATTGAAAATTTTTGACAAAAAAATTGTGTAATGTAAAATTTATTATTTAGCTTCGGGATATTTCAAATGTTACTATTATTAATCGCACACGTTTTAGCAATATAAAAATATCCACAAGCACAATATTGAAAATATGAAAATTTCATTGAATTGTCATTAAACGCAGTCGCTGTAATTCCGTTCTGGGCAGCACTTTATTTTCTACATTTTTTCTTAGTTAGCTGCGGAGTACAGCGTTAACTCTGATTTGCATTCTATTCCAGCGGTAAGCCTGTGGGTGGATACATCTGGTGACGCTGTAGGAGCTGTCTTACAGCAGCTAAATGACAGACGTTGTGCCCTCGGAAAAGAAGTGTTCGAAATTTCATAGCAATATATTTATCGTTTAAACATTTCAGGCATTTGTTAGAAGGAAAACTTTTACGGTTTATACAGATCGTAAACGCCTAGCAAACGCTCTTAATTCTAAATCGGAAAAATCTACCCATCAAACGAGCAACTTAGTTACATTTCAGAATTTACAAACGACATTCAGTATACAAAAGGTATTAACAATATAGTCTCCGATATACTATCGCGAATACATCAACGCAATAGATCACCTCTCTAAATTTGATTTTCAAACATATTGCAAGAACAACTTCTTATAGTTCGACAAGACAATAGTTTTAATTGGTGTACGTATATGTGAATGTTATGTGCTTCACTTACGTTTGATACTGCGGGCAATTTCTATTTCAGGAATATGTTTGGCAATTTGAACTACATACGTCCGGTAAAGTCTCAGTTGTATCGATCGGAAATGATCACAGTGCACCATGGTTGTCCCATCACGTGTACTACATTTTTGGAGCGGTGTGAACACTCTACTGCTCCGCCACATTCGTCTCCATCATCGTCCGCCGGAAGCAGTCTTGGCGTTAAGATAGCATGTAAGAGATATTACCATTCCGTTGCTGTAATTGTCTTGTAAGCCCTGGGCGAGCATCAATAATTTTAGAATTAAATGATTTTTCTCAGAATTTAGCTAGTGAGTCACTCAGCCACAGAACCCTAGCCTTCGTTCTTATACTCGTTCCACGATTAATTCGTCCAGGTTTCATTCCAATAAGACTTCAAGTTCAAATTATTAAAATTGCAAAGGAGGTAATTATTCTGTTTAATAAAGAATAGTAATTTAGTAACATTGCAAAGGAGGTAGAAGCAGAATAATAATAATTTGGTAAAATTTCAAAGGAGGTAAAAACAGAATAATAATTTAGTAATATTGCAAAGGACGTAAATAAGAAAAAAATAAATAAAATAAATAAATAAAAAAGTTAATTTTGCTACAAGCCTTAAGTTGATCTAAGCGCGGTTTATATAAATTAATATATAAGACTTGAGCGAATTCACCTGAGCACCGTCCAGTTTAGGTAGCAGGGCAGAATCACGTAGGCGGGCAGCGAGGCAAGTTCAAAGAAAACGTCACATTTGGATCGGCAAGGAAAAGAAGTTTACTCTAATTTACTCTAAGAATCTCGGCGACGAAAAGTATAGAAACTGATTAGTTTGAAGCGTGAAGAAAGGAAAACAAAATGAGGAGAAAAAGAAATAATAAGTTGGATGCGAGGAACCGGCGAAAATAAGTAAGAGCATACTAACATACTTCGGCTGGAATCACATTTAAGCAATTTTTTTCATTTCCCTAAAATATTGTTGATCGTAATTTTGTGGCTGGCTAGCTGACGGTGGATAATTTGTCATACGTAAGATTGTAGCAAGAAAAGGGGCGATCACCCTTGGTAGTGCGGAAGTCCGCGGATTACGATTCCCTCATTCCGTTAATTTCTTTTGTGTGTACAGCTGACCTAACCTAGGCGACAGTGTTGCTAGCAGCAGCCGCCTCCCTTCTAGGTCGTAGAAGCGAATTATTAGTTTCCATATTTGTTGGATTAATGTGAAATTAGTTTAAGATGAATAAATTATCAACTCTCACTCTTATTTTGTTAATGCGAATTTGAATTTAGTTTAATACCTTCGGCAGTATATAAGTGAGTCGAATTAGCTTATGATTTGGAGGTGAACGCCAAATGAGGTTTAGCGCTTGTTAACTAAACTGGACTTTGTGATCCCGCTATTAGTATTAGGGTTAGATTAGTAATAATCAAAAGTACTTTATATTTTTACGTTAGTAATATATTGATATAAATTTGAATTGGCAACAGGAATTCCGTTCGTATGTTAAGTTTGCAGAACATAATCTTTTTTTTTTATAGGAGATATATACAATTTTTTTTTAACTTTTTTGAGTATTTGAAATTTTATATTCGTGTAGGACTCATACATCGTATATAAGCGAAGTGGATTGTGAAATAAATTGTATACGCTACATGCAAATAGGTTTTGTGATTTAGCTACGTACATAAAAGTTACATGGCGCCATTATACAGAAAAC
Organism: Dioctria linearis; assembly: GCA_963930735.1. NCBI lineage: Eukaryota > Metazoa > Arthropoda > Insecta > Diptera > Asilidae > Dioctria > Dioctria linearis. Next base: position 101,273,490 of record OZ005742.1, read on the forward strand.
CTCACGAACCACCCTTCTCGCTGAGCTGGCGTAGGGATCAACGGGTTCCATAGTTGCGCTCAATAAGAGAGTGTAACAAACTGAAAGAACTCATCTCTGATCCTAAAAATGAACGATTCAATTCATTGTTCACACTTGAGGGGTTCTAAAGCAGATTGGTTGAAATAACATTTTGTTATAAATTGAGATAAGTTCATAAATGCAAACTAAATATACCAATGTTTGTGATAAACCGAAATCACTAAATTCCTATCCTGTGTTGTTTTATAGCAGCGGGTATTTTAACGAGGCAGGCATTTTTATTCAGAGGCAAAAAGAAGCAAATGCACTTGTACCCCTTTACTGTTCACCTTAAGGCTTAAACACAGTTTGATGGCCGACAACTATTGCACTAATAGGACCAATTATCTCCATGAACGTTTCATGGACGACAAAGTTAATAATACAATAAAAAAATTCAGCTTCTGAAAATAGTAAAAAAGATACCGCTACATTAAAGGAGGTACACTATAGGAAAGCCGGTGCTGTTAGAGAGACTAAGAAAAATGCTAAAGAGCTACCGAGCAAGTCATTAGATCGTACATCATTTTGCTTTGATTAGCAAAGGACACTACCAACCCCTTTTTTAACTTGTGGTAAAGTCTATTACCTGAGACAATTGTGGACACATAATTTTGGAATTCACAACCTAGTGTCCGGATCAGGAATCATGTTTATGTGACCGGAAAATTAAACGTCAAGATGCTCTCAGGAAATTATATCATGTCTCTTGCGGTTTATCATCAGCCTTCCATCCACAGTTACCCGCATTGATGCCTTTAACGATAATGCTGGCGGAAAAAACAAAAATAAAAATATTAAGTGCTGGTGTTACGTATTCAAAAGCACCGCTTTTAAATCTGGCCACTTTTTCATGGAGTGCGACTAACATTTTACTATTATAGAAAAGTCCAAAAAGAAATGTTCAAATGTTTTTGTTCGTGATGACTGGTGTACCATTGAATTGAAATCCAGCAGAAAATTTACGGTAGTTAGGTTAAAGAAATGTACTTTAAATCAATTCAACCAATGACAGTGCATATGAAAGATAACACATCACAAGGTTTATAGAAGCATAGATGTCACAAGAACTAGATGTCGCATGCCACACCAAAGCAGAGTATACAGATTGTGAAATGGGTAATGCATTCTGGAATGGATCATAACATGTTTTAGAGCGTGCCGCAAACAAATATTTTTATAATAGCAGTTTTGTATGCATTTGATCGACGTCATCAATTCTTCAGATACGAAAAAATCTGAATCACTCGACGTATACATCGTTTCAAATCTTGTGGTCCATTACAGATTGGACCATTCAGTCATATAAATTTTTTATACTTTTTTGATACTCCATGAGATATCTAGCTTTTGTGCCATCGATGATAAAACAAGGCATTCCCATTAAAATTTTGACACATTGCAGCTGATAGCCTGTGACGTAATTCTGTCATTAATGTATATACATTTTTATAGAAAAGATTCTACGTCACCTAATGGTTCGTAATAGGAGTATTGCAGATACCTTGACATATCATATTAGGCATACGACAAGTGCAGTGGCTACATTTTGAAATCTACAACGTTCTCATTATTCTATAAAGAAACTGTCAATGCAGATATGCCAGTTGAATAGAATGTCAATGCAGATATGCCAGTTGAATGGATTTACATGAAAAAAACACCTGGCAGAGCAGCCATGTTGGACTGACTCCACTGTACAAAAGGGCTTTAAAAATTAAATTATCTAAGTACAAGAATCTAATGGATTTCCTCCAGTTATACCTCTAATTCAACACCAATTCTTCCAAGTCCCTTCCACATGAATCGGGCGGTAAGAAGAGAAAACAGCGCGGTCTAATGAGGAACCCATCAGGACATTGTAACGAACAGGAAGTAGAAATGGAAGGGGATTCAGTCAGTGAAGCTGATAATATCTTAGAGTCTGACTAGAATGATTAACTCTCTTGATATTGGCAAAAAGAAAAGATGAAGATTTTACACACTTAATATTGAATTAATTTTTTTTTCTGTATTTAAAAACTACTTAAAAGTTCGAACTATATTTTCCTTTGAATTTTTTTTCCTTTTGAGCTTTTTTAAATAACTAATTTGTTAAAGTACTAAATATACGTTATTATATTTGAAAAAAAAACCTGCAAAAGCATACAGATACAAGTACACCTTTTACAGAAAAAGGGGTATAAGTGCTTGCAAGGGATTAAATTATTACCCTTTTACTTAAAAATGATCTAGCATTATTTTAACCACAATAAAAAGTTAATTTTTTTAGTATAATTACCTAAAATTAAGACTTTACACAGAATTTAGGATATCCAACCAACTTTAAAGTGTTATATCTCAAAGGTGTGAAAAGTGTACTTATACCCCTCTGAATTTGAGCCCCTCACTTCAAGTAGTCCTAAGTCCAATGGAACATTTAGAAATTTGTTGTGAAACATATGCGAGTACATCCCTGCAATCCTACGACATTCAATTTACGACTCAATTCATAATTTATCTCACCCTGAATTAAGGGCTATGTGAAAACTCATAACTTCAAAATACTTCTGACCAAACATGAATAAAGAAGTCAATGGATGGACACAAACTTGTATCCCACGCCAGAAAGCGAAAGTCCACCGGCATATCTCATCTCCCCATGGCACATTTAAATACCAATAGGAAGATTTGAGCATATCCATTTGCATATATTGGGAGCATTACCGCCGTCCCAGTGATATAGTTATCTGTTGACAATAAAATACCGCTTTTCACATAGTCCAGAAGCAATCAAAAACATCCAGGCACAGACAATATGCGACACCCTTGTCGCTGACGGCCGAACAAGGGTGACAATTCGAATGTCTACTTTTCAAAGAGCTCACAAATATGTTAGGTAGTTCTCGCATAAGAACAACAATATATCACCCACAATCTAACGGTGCAATTGAAAGATTTCACCGACAGCTAATAGTAGCCATACGAGCCACAGCCAACCCTAGGGAATGGTATAAATGTTTATCCTGGATTCTTCTAGGATATTTCTCAGCTGCAGTAGACGACTTTAATCTTTCGCCAGCTAAACATAGTGTATATCTAAAAACAACGCATATTTAGGTGGAAAGTGGTAGTGAGCTTTTAACTCTTTCGAGACCGGTTCAATATACGTATCTGCAGGCAATTCTCAACCTACTGATATGAGCAGAGAAAAATAAAAGGCAAGTAACGAGGTACTGTCAGTTTCTGGCCTAAAGCCGAAGATCAAAAAATTCCATAAAGAAATTTTTTGAGAGTATAGGAACTGTGTGTAATGTATTTCGATCAGCAGTAACAGGGCGATGCCATCAGGACAGCAATGAAAGACCGAAACTGCCTGCTGTCTACACTACAGTGAATTCAGATGCCAAAAATTCCTGCGGGATATAAATAGAGATTTATTTAAAAATCTATATCTCAATAATTTTAAGGAAAATTGGTTGTCTTCACAATTAAAATGATTTCTAACTAATAAGTGGAAAGTGGTAATAATTTTTTTACTATTTCGAGACCTCTTTCTTTATGGAACTTTTTGATCTTCGGCTTTAGTCCAGAAACTGGCAGTACGCCGGTACTTGTCTCTTAATTTTCTCAACGCATATTTATTTTGTCATCGTTTAAACAGTATATGCTGCAGAACGGCTTTGCGTTGCTACACAATTTTTGTATGTATACATACATATGTTATATCTACCGGCCTTAAAAAAATAATAATGATAAAGTAGCAAACATTAATTTGTATGCACTAGTTATTTCATAGACGACATTTCCGAAATCAGAAGTAGAATTAAATTTGTTACCACATTTTCGCTTTTTGGCTTTTACTCTCAAAAATTTTCTATGCAACAGATGGAAAATATTTCTGTTGGTAATTTGGATTGATTATAATTAAAAATTGTTTTCCAAGAAATATATGTATTAGTATATTATACATATATTTCTGTATGTGTAAAATATAAGCCATTAAATATTGAAAAACTATTGTGGTAAAAGGCAGGCAAGCAGGTTTGCATTTTAAATTTAAATTTTTGACGTGAATTTTATGCATAAATACATGATATTAATTGTTCCTCTATAACTAATTTTTACCATAAATTATAAAATGATATGTTATGTGTAAGATCCAGTCCTGTGTATAGAAAAGTTATGAAACCACGACGATTTATCAAAATAATTGTTAGTTCACGACACCAGTAAAATTGTACGGATTGCTTTCGAAGTGATTCGCTACTTAAAACAGATTCATATTTATTCAGATTTATTCAGATTTTATTTTATTCTATTTACTTCCCTGAAGACGTGTGCCCTAAAGACGTATTATAAAAAGTTAATGACGTTTGCCCTAAAGACGTATTACAAAATGTTAATTTGACAAACGTAGATTTTACGAAAGGAATCTTTCCCAATTGCGATCAAAGATAAATAAAATAAGTAAAAAACGAGTTTTCAAACAAAACTGAGGCCAAGCCGCATGAAAAAGTAGAAAATAAACTTTTTTTCACACACAGAGGTGGACTCAGATATATTGATTGGGACATTTCTCTTGAATATTCTTTCTCTTCTTGAATCAAATCACTTATTACCTCTGATTGATCATACTGAAATATATCGGTGATTGTCAGCGAATAAAATCTGAGTCCACCTCTGTGTGTGAAAAAAAGTTTATTTTCTACTTTTTCATGCGGCTTGGTCTCAGTTTTGTGTGAAAACTCGTTTTTTTCTTATTTTATTTTCTGCCTTTTTCACGTTAACTAAATTGTTATTATGTGCTGTGTTCGACCAACCTAAAATTAAAAGAAAAGTTTGATTAAATAAAAATAAAAAGGCTTACCAGCATCTGGGAAGACATAGATGCTAAGGGTCCCATGATGACCTGAAATAAACAAAAAAAGAATTAAAAGATGAACTCAAAAGATAAACATTAAGGTAATAAATGAATTTTTACACAACAAATTGTGTTTACATACATAGTACCTCACCATGCATGCAAACAATAACAAGAAACAAAATGCACTAAACTTTATGTTCAGCAACATAGAGTATAAAGGTATCTCAAGTACCCACGTACGGGCACATAATAAACCCATTTTCAATGCATTCGTGAATACCTGAGATGAGACTTTTGCAAACAAAAACTCACCTTGACAGGTAAACACGGTATTAGAAAATGTTGGGATTTTCACATGAAAGTACACATAAAAGAAAGAAAATTACATACCAACCTGTAGTAAATGGATTATTCCCTCGCTGAATACTGGTTCACCACACAAAACACTATTTTTTACATAAAAATTAACAAAGGTAACTCGCACGCGACTGACACTTTGCATATAAACACCGACGTGTACTTCATACTTTCGCGACGTTTAAAATTTCATCCCGGGGCAAAACGAGACGACGAATCCAATGGGGCGTTCGCGTCGCGATATTTTTCACGAGTTACGGGTAATTCGCGATTTTATGAATTTACCTTTACACCAATGAGTGCGAAAGACACACAAAGGTGTGAAAGGGACACGAATAAAGATGAACGAAAATGAATTCTGATAGGAATTTAGTAAATTGAACTAAAAGATGGCGTATCGATAAGTTATGGCACAGATTCGGAAAATTTATCATAATTACGTGAAATTAAAACCAATTTCTTTGGGAAAGATGTCAAAAAATGCAATTTGTAATTTGGCATCAAATGACTACAATAAATTCACACATTGTAGTCAAATTAAGCTTAAAAATTGTATAATTAATTTTTATGGATATGAAATCGGAACAAAATTCTCTATAAAAAGGGGGTTCATTCTTCATTCTGTCTTCTTATTTTCAACATTGTCAAAGTGCGAGCACATGCAATAGCATTCCTCCCACAATTTGTAAGTTTTATATCATAAAGTGTCATCAAAGGGAAATAGAAATTTCAGCAACTTTATCATATCATTCAACAATAGAAGCAGTAAAGTTCTCAAGGGCAATTCGCAACAGCAACAGGGTTTCAAGTGAATTTAGTGGTTGAATTTTAATAGCGACAAATTTAAATTAAATTCAAGCCATTAGTGAATATATTAGTTAAGAAACAGAAAGGAAAATTGTTTTTACCTTATATATATATATATATGAATTGTAACGTAACATAAAGTTCTACTTTGTCATTATTGAAAGAAAAAGGGATAAATTCTAGTAAAATATAGTTTCTTTTTGTACATTTAAATTTCCTCTAGTTATTAAATACATATAACAACACAGTGAATCAGTGAATTGCAAGTGAAGTTTCTAGCTTTTACGTGTAAGTTGAGGGAAGTAAATTTTGCATATTAATAGAATTTGTTCGAGTAATTAATTTCTCCATAAGATTAATATTTGTTTAGTCATTAGTATTATTCGTTTGCAATAAATAATTGAGTGAATAATAGAGTGACAAATTTCTTTTTATTTAACCGCTACACTCCACCAGAATATTTATTCCAGCATACAGCATATTCTCGTTTGTAATCATAGTTTGTTTGAAAGTCAATTATTGGAATTGACAAGTTTCATTAAATTGTGTTTTGCGAACGCAGTTGTGTGTAGACGTCAATTATTGGAATTGGCAGTCAGCTGTGATAAAACATGCTGCATGGAGATATTTTAAAACAATTTTATGACGGCTGAAAAGACACTGATTTACCAGTTTTTCAAAAAATCTATTCGAGTAAAAATTATTATGCAACTCATTTCGCTCTACAACTTTGTCTCTTAGGTTGCAAAACTCTCAAACGCTTCCTTGGTCGGAAAAACTCCGGAAAAGCGTTTTACATGAATTTTCCTCGATTTTTTCTGCAAGTTTTCACCGTTGTCGGAGAGAAAGTAATGATGCCAGTTGATAGGGAACTTGATCCTGCATAATTTAGAAAACTTTTTTACCGGAAAAATTTCCAGAAAAGTCGGAAAATTCCGGAAAATTTTTCGGAAAAATCGGAAAACTGCATTTTTCCTGAAACGGATTTATCACTAATCAAATTTGTACCAAATTTTCAAATGATTTGCCCGATTTTCCTGGTTTTCCATAGAAATTTCCGGTTCAAATTTTGATAGATTCAATTGTCACGCGACATGCACCTGTGTGCCAAATTTCAGCTCGTTGTGATGACGAAAAGTGGGTCTCCGAGAGTGTCGAAAATAGTAAAGAAATATATAGACAAATTCGTATATGAGTTAAAGGGAATGGCTGGCCTCAAAAAGCCGCAGGACTGATAAAATATTCTAGCATTTTAAAAATGTGGCTACTAAATTTGGTTGCTTAGATCCAAACAATTACAAAAACGCAGATAATGCGAGGAAATTAGAATTTTTGGCAGACATGTAGGTACTCAGACATCACCGATTGCAAAGCCGAACTTATTCAAAAGTTTGAAACTTTTATGGATATGTACAGAGAGATAATAGGCACAGGTATTAAAAATAATTCAAATATTTACCTTAACCTCTGGACTTTATATAAAAAAATTTTTGACTTTACCTAAAAGGAATGACTGAAAGACTGAAGCTCATCAAGTCCTATCTACGATCTACAATGGGTGAAGAAAGATTGTCTGGGTTAGCTTTACTGTTCATTGAAAGACAGTTGGTTACTGAAGTGGATTATAATATGGTTTTAGATAATTTTGCAAGAATGAAACCTAGACGAAGGGAGCTGTTGTAGTTGCCGCATTATATAATTATATTAGTTTTATTTGGAAATAATAGTTTTTTGTTATGTTTTCATTTAATTTTATGTTTACGTCTACTTTTTTTTTTCCAAAAAATGAAATAAAATTAATTATTTTGCAGTGGCGCCTTTCTTTAATATGTTTGCTCCCTCAAATGTTTAAACCTAGATACGCCTCTGATTTATTCGTGTTCGTATGTGTTTTTAAAAGCCCTTTAAGATTATGATTTCATATTGCATCATCATTATTATTTTTCTTAAATTTGTGTATAAAGTAAGATAGAGCACATAAAACGAAATGTGAAGTATAACACGTAAGCAAATAGTATAGTACAATTTAATAATATCAAATGAATTATAATTTTTTTTGTTAAGGGGGATTATTATAGCTATAGAACACTTTATCACTTTAAACATTTTATACCTCACATTTATATTGCATTAAACAATACAGTAAAACAACAACAATAGCAATAACAATGCTGTATGATCAGAAATTAAAGAGTGTTGAAATAGGTGCAATTTAATCTGCCAAATATGATTGTTGTTTGGCACATAAAATGCATACAGTAGAAAGCATGCCTGAAATGATAATTTATGTAAAAATTGGAGCTTCTTCATGTATATTATTATTGAAGTCTACATAATTCATATTACATATTTCGATTTTCTAATTAATATGTAAGTAACTATTAATATGTGTGAATATCTATTTTTAGGTTAAGGCCGTCCGAAACTTCGACCTATCTTCTATGATGGGATTTTGGTACGTTGTCCAGTATTATGCTTCTTCAGAAGTATTACCTGAATATTCTTGTATGAGAAGTCTGTTTTCTTTCTCGGCAGAAGATCAGCACGTAAGTAGACAAGCATTTATTACATTTCTATTCCGGCCCCAATAAAATGTTTACATTTAAATATATTAAATCCATGAAAATAAATAAACTAATTTACACCATTTATAAAATATCTGATTTTACAATGTTCCACAAAACGAGATGTGTTCAATAACCTATAACTTTATTTATCAGTTGGTTATACAAAAAAAAATACTTCCAAAATTTTTTAAGAGCAATATAATATGTATAGGTAATCTTTATTCCCCACCCTTATAGCGATGATTTCTGCCTGGAAAATAGCATAAATTTCTTTTCTCTTGTTTTATTCAGAGTCTTCTAGAATAGTTGATGACCGGCGCGGCGCTATGAATAGTTAAGACCACAAAAAAAATTGTGTTGTGGGTATTTAATCTTAACAGTTTGGAAGGTGTAGGCGGTAGCCGGTTAAAATGTTCACTTTTCTTAAATCATCCTATCATTCTTGAGCAGTAGGTATATCCTGTGATGATGAATTAAAATTTATTATAGATAGTTGGAGCTTTTTAATGTTCCATAATGTTTTTCCCCTTCCTCCCCACCCTTTTAAAGAAAAACCTATAGTACTAGAAATCTTGCAGTTTTAACTACTATCTTTCTCCAGAAATAAGCAACACCAGTTTTCCAGATCAAAATTTAAAAATCGTAAATCCTTCAACTCAAAATGACTTATCACACTCTTTCAACAAAATATCACTCTTTTTACGTTTCTTGCACTATTTCTTATAGCCTTGATCAAACCACAGTTTTCCACAATGAATGTAACCTTTTAGTAGAGCTTCCCTACAAAATAATATTTGATGAATTTCAGTTTCCGTGAAAAATGTCATACAAGTGTGGGCACAGACATGGGATCAAGTATTTACGACCGGAAACGTAACAGGAATTGTCATTTATTTTAAGCTTTAAAAATTATTACTGTTATAAATAGTATTTTTTATAATATTTTCAATTAAACTATAAAATTGTGAAATTCTTTATTTCGGAAGTATTTTATTATTGATGAAGATTGAGATCATTTTTTTAGAAAAAACAAACGCAGGTTTTGAAGAATCGTTGACCAATAAATACCTACATATGTATTACGTAAATATATAAAATAACGCACAAACGATTTTGGACTCTTTCAGAAAATGTTAGATGCGAAAAAGGTGCAAAACTCGTGGCGTGTTTTCAATGTGCCATCGAAAACGTTTTTTGTATATCCATAAAAAAAAGCTTGAATGATGATGATGATGATATTCATAACAGAAGAAAATTGCCCTAAAGGTCTAACCAGAATTGCAATTTCAATTGCAACAACCCGTGAACAAGAACTGTTGAAGCGTTAATGGGTGATTTACATTACTCGAACATTGCTAGAAAACAGAGTAAGTAGTTTCCCCTTATCTGAAAATACTTTGGAACGATTAGGACAAAAGATAATTCAGCATAATTTTACTGAGTTAAATGTCAAATTCCCCTACGAAGGGGAAATTTTTACTGCCATAATTAACCATAAAAAGCTCTAGCCAGAAGTATATTTTATGGCAGTAAATTGTGCTATTATGGCAGCAAACTCATACATATAACTACAAGCGTGTACGAATATAATTGTTTACACGCACACAAAATAAAAATATTTGAGGAAAGTCACAGCACATCAGCTGGAATGTGTCAAAGTTTATTAAAAATGTTTAAACATTTTTTAAAAAATGATTACAAATTTTTTAAAAAATTGTTAAAAAATTTTAATTTTTTTTTATAAAATTATTATAAATTTTTTTAAAAAATTAATTACCATTAAATTTTTATCTTATATTTTAGTAAGCATATCTTAAGAGTCACGAAATACTGAAATTGTAGGTTTTTTTAAGCAAATGAGCTGTTGTAACTGTTTTAACTGGGCTATTCTCTGTACCAAAGTTCTATCAGTACAGGGCGATGTATCTGAGGAATATTGTGAGATCTAATAAAATTACTTCGTATGTAGTTAATCCGCGATTCTTGATATTCTCTAATAATTTGATCTTAAACATCAGGAAGACACGGTGAATAACGACTGTATTCCATGGTAAATTCACCTTTACCTTGTGCACTAGACCTGCGTTTATAGGGGACTGAAAGTCCGAGACTGAAGGTTCCATCCGAACTCTTCTATAAACTGGTACTGAAAGTCCAAGTCCAGTCCCACTTTTAATTGACCTTTTCTCTTTTTAATTGACTTTTTCTCAGGAAGACACGGTGAATAACGACTGTATTCCATGGTAAATTCACCTTTACCTTGTGCACTAGACCTGCGTTTATAGGGGACTGAAAGTCCGAGACTGAAGGTTCCATCCGAACTCTTCTATAAACTGGTACTGAAAGTCCAAGTCCAGTCCCACTTTTAATTGACCTTTTCTCGATTCGGGAATTTCGTTTGTGATATGTTCATAAGTAAGGTACTAAAAGACCATAATTTAGATTTCAAAGTGTTTCCTCAATGCTACCGTAATTAGCTGGGAGATCATACAAAAATCCCTTTATTGTGAAAGGCTGCAAGGACTTCATTTGGCAAAAAAGTTTATCGACAGCTCTGGCGGAAAAACAAAAGAACTAATACACCTTAGGAGGTATCACCTAAACAAGATTAGCTTGACTGAGTTTTCATCTTGCCACTTCTATCGGATGCTCATGAAACCTCGGAACATATGCTCTGCAACTGTAAAGTTTTGGCCAGGTGGTGATTACGCCACCTCGAACATGCTTTTCCTCCACTAAACTACCTCAATCCCGGAATGGCTTTACGAGTTTATAAACAGTCTAAACCTAGAAAGGGAGTAAATTGAACGGGGACTGACATGCACATATATAGATACATTTATATCCTTTAGTAGAGCAAATAAATATTATAAATGGATATATAAAACAAGCGAGACAAGCAATGCGATTCGATGAAGTCTCCACATTGGAAATGAACGCGAGCTAAATGAGTTTTATATGATAAATCAGAGCAAGTAAAACGCTTCTTTCTAGGGTGCTTTATTCCAAGTTTTTTAAGTGCAAATGTTTTAAACATTAACAATAAAATAAATTTAGAATAGAAAACATTTATTAAAGAACCTCAGCTTACGCGAACATCGAGTATACAATGGATATTGATAATATGTCGAATGAATATAAAGCTTAGAAAAATAACAAAAATGCAACGAACAAACTCATTGCAGTAGAAAACTATCTAGATTGTAGTAGTAATAACGAGTGACAAAGTAATAGGACTTAAATTAAGGTTGATGAATATTTGGAGCAACCATTAGCCAAATCAGCCAATGCTAAAAAAAGCTGTTTCAAATTGTGCATTTTTTCGTCTGCCTTACTGAATGGGCCGATTAGAATTATTGCAACTGGTGGACAATCATGGTATCCTACAAACAGTTGTTTAAGCTTAGTCATAACGATTGGCAAATCTAAACGAACATCAGCGAGAAACACAATTGTTGCCTCAGTATTTGTTTGTTCAATTTCCAATAGTCGCGACGAATACTTGAGAAGTTTCTTAGATGGTCCACCCCAATTATTTTGAACTCCAAAAAATGCACGGCTACTACTGGCTTGTTCAGGAGGAGGAAATCCCACGACTGCAACTTTAAGAACACCATCTATGTACTTTCCTTCTGCTAAAGCAAAACATCCTTCGCAAAAAAATCCAGCATGAAAGCGAGCTTTGCTTAAATCCAATGGTACTACACCTGTAGTGTCTTCGATATAATATTTTCCTTCAACAAGTTGAATTAATAAATCAAGTACAACTGTTTCCTCTACTTTTGATGTACAAAGTAAATTTTCAATGTAATACAATTTGAATTTCTTAAGATGACTGGAAGTCAAGTCTCTGATTTTGAACGCCTCAACAGAACTATTTTTGACAACTGATTATTTTTTGCAATTGACAATTTGATGAAATGTCACAAGCGACACTTCGCTATAAAAGAGTGGGAAATAATGTTTTGACAGTCGATCACCTCTTCCTTTTATTCTAATAGTGCAAAGTAATAAGACCCTCTCACTCACTTTGTCAGTAAAATCGCATGTTCGAGTAACGTAAATCAGCCATAAGCCTGAAGCCGGTGCAGTAATGTCACTGTTGCTGCTACTGCATTTATTGTGGCAGCTCCAAGTTCAACCAAATAAGATATCATGTAAACTCAATGAATACAAAGTCAAAGTTACTGCCGCAAATGTGTTTTAGGCTTTAGTCGCATTTATAGTGAGCCTGGCATTTAGCCGGGATTACACGCAGTAGAACTGATACTGACAAGGACTCAGTACTGAATTGGTTTCTGTCCAATCAGTACTGACTTGTCAAACGTAAAATTAACATGGCACAAATTGAAATTAAAAGGTAGATGCTAATGAAAATTTATGTTTATTTTTGTTAAATTTGTTTCTTTTTTATATATTATAAAGCCAAACTCAGCATGGCAGGAAGGAGATAGCGAAAAGAATTAAGTGACATTAGGAAAGTGGCGAGGGTGCTGATATATGTCACTATTAAACTCGATTGTTCCACAGTTCGGGATAAAAATGCATCATCGACTTTTACTGTACGGCCGAAAGAAGGGTGAAAGGATGTGCGCGTCTTGCAGCGCGAGTATTGCGTGCAGGAATAATTCTACAAGGGATCAGACTAGATATTTCATCGGAGCATTGACCATGCATGTAGCGATAGAGGAGCGAAAGTCATCCAACATTGCTGTGGTGGTCGAGTGAGTCGATAGGACGAGTTATTGCCATATCGCCAATGAGCTTGAAAGCTCTCTTTGGGACAATGTACAATAAAGCTAAGGCGGTTAGACTAGCCCCACCCCAGATATGGGAATTGAATTCCATTCCAGGTCTAATCTACGACTTGTGGAGGAATGCTAGGTTCGACGGGCTGATATATTTCTTAAAATTTTTCAGAAATCCAAGACATGTCGATGCTTCTCGGCAACGGAGAAGATGTGATCTATTCAGCTTAGCTTGCTGGAAATTTTAATACCAAGAGTGCATAAAGACGGCGTATCTAAATCAATGCTCCATCAAATGAAATGGGAGTAGAGAAATTATGATCCTGTTTTATAAAGGTGAGACAGCTTTGGATTTTCGATGCATTGAATGCGAGCCGATTCGTTTGTCACATCCGGCATTCCTTAGGTCAGGTTAGGTTATGTAAGAGGGGTGCCGCTAGACAACCAGCCAGCCTCACTTATTCCTCCAACGGATCCATTGTGCCCCTAGACTTCATGGGATAACCCTTTAAGCCGCGGATTTATCCTGCTTTCCTTGGGAAACTCAGGATATATCCAAGACCTTTAACCTAGATCCATCCTGCCTCACTCAGAAAACTCAGGATGTCTCTGAACTTTATACTTTGAAGCTCCTCCAGACGTGAAAAGAAGTAGCTACCTAGTAAGTAGCCTACCTCTTTTATTCATCAGAGCGGGGCATTCGCAAAGCACATGTTTGACGGATTCAATTTCCCCCGAGTCCGTACAACTCCTGCAGAAATCGTTCGTCGCTATTCCCAGTTTTCTAGCATGGTCCCCTATGGCACAGTGACCCGTCATGAACCTACTAGATTCCTAGTATTTGCCCTGCTGCTATTAAGCAGTTCCCGTGTCCTTTTCCTGTCATATGCAGGCGACAATTGCCTCGCAATACGACAGGTATCCCTGCTGGTCCATCGGAGGCCTGCCTTTAAATAGACTTCCCTGATGATTTCCTCTTTTTAAAGCTCCGATTGGGATCCTCACGTAAGCTACAGCTGCGGAGCTATCCAATTCGGAGCCCTTTTTGGCCAACTCATCAGCCATCTCATTGTCTGATATGTCCTTATGGCCAGGTAACCAGCTTAGGGTCACCTTGTGCCTTACAGTCAATTCTTCAAGACTGGTTTTGCATAACTGCACCAATTTTGATTTTACCAGCCCAGGATCCAGCGCCCTGATGGCTACCTGCCTATCAGTATATATGCAGATGTGCCGTGCGGGCTCTCTGCAGATGGATACCAATGTTGCTGCCTGATAAATCGCTGTGAGCTCTGCCTGGAAAACACTGCATTTGTCAGGCAGTCTATAGGACTCGTGCCACTGGAGATCTCTAGAGTACACTCCAGCCCCTGTGCCGCACTCGTCTTGGAGCCATCCGTAAATATAGAAATATCGGATGTAACGACCGCCTCGTTACCTTCCCAGTCACTCCTGGTGGGTATCGTTGCATTGATACCCCCACCAAAAGTAAGGATAGGTACTTGATAGTCTGTTTCTACCCTGCCGTCCCTACAGTCTACTTTCTGGAGTATATTGGAGTGCCCAAAGCCGCTCTCTGTCCAGCAGCCCCCCGCTCTCAGCCTAACAGCACTAGTTGCCGCCACACCCTTTCAATAAAGGTCCAGCGGCAATAGGTCAAGCATGACCTCCCATGCCGCCGTGGGCGTGGTGCACAGACACCCAGTTATACCCATACAGGCGGCTCTCTGGTTTTTTGACAGCACATCAAGGTTGCAGTTCCTCGTTAGTGCCATACACCAGACCGTAGAGCCGTAGCAGAGGATGGGCCGAACTTTGGCTGTGTACATCCGGTATACCACCCTGGGTTTTAATTCCCAGTTCCCGCCAAATATTCTCTTGCACGTGTAGAAGGCCACACTGGCCTTCTTCACGCGTTCTTGTAGATAAACCTTCCAGCTCAGTTTGGAATCGAGGACGACACCCAAATACTTCGCTTAACTGGAGAGAGTAAGCTCTTCTGCTCAAGCCTTGGAAGTCTGAAATCTTCCACCCGCCTCCTTCTTGTAAAAAGGATTAGCTTCGTCTTCGAGAGTTTCACCTTCAATCCACTATTATTGGCCCAGCTATCCAGCTTAAGCAGCGCGCACTCGAGCCTTTCGCTAATAGTAGAGAGAAATTTGCCAGTTACCAGGATGCATATGTCAGCCGCGTAGGCAACTACCTTAAAGACCTCTCTCTCTAACTTGATGTGGATTTCATCCATTACCAGTAGCCACAGGAGTTTTTATAGCGCTCTCCCCCCGCCCCTGCTGTGTGCCTCTATAGACTGCTCTTCTGACAGTAGCGTCACCTGAGCAGGAGCTGATCTTTCTACTGAGAAGCATTGAGTTGATCCAGTCACATAGACACTTATCAACACCCACCCTTCTCAGTCCGTGAAATATAACCTCCGTCTTCACGTTATTGAAAGCCCCCTCCATATCCAGGAGAGCACCTAGAGTCTACTCCTTATACTGTAGGGACTTCTCAACAACAAACACCACTGCATGTAATGCCGACTCTATCGATTTCCTTTTCGTATAGGCATGCCGACTACCACTGCCGCCCTGCCAAACACTTCTTATATGCACCTCTATCAATCTCTCCAAGACCTTAAGCATAAAGGAGGAGAGGCTGATAGGTCTAAAGTCTTTTGCCTCGATATGCCTGCCTTCGGAATGAAGATTATCCTCACTTCCTGCCAGGTCCTGGGCAAGAAACAGAGCCTCAAGTAGCTCTTATAAATCGGCGCTAGCCATGGTATTATGTACCTTAGTGCCTTCTACATTTAACGGCTCCTCGTTTCAGGTTGTCCAGACTCCGTTCTCCCCTTTTATGAAGGACGGAGTACTATGGTCCTTAGCAAGCACCTTCCGAAGTCTGGACGCTTCTGTATTAGACACTATTGACTGGCAGAAGCTCCTGCATGAAAATCTCTTTGCCAGCCTTAGCGGCTTCCTGAATGATCTTAGGCCGTTCCTATAGCAGCACGACCAGTCTACCTGATCTCCGCTGCGCTTGGCTGCATTAAACAACCTACGCGATTTTTTCCTAAGCCTACCCAGTTCCGCAGTCCACCATGGTGGCCTCGATTTTCCACTGTATCTGCTTATGGGGCAGAATTCCATGAATGCTACGTTTAACGCCTCGGTGACAGTATCGACCGCATCATCTACTGCTGACTCTGTGATGAGTTTTTCGGGTGGTGAACGCAGCCTGTCACTGCCTACATCACAGAAACGCTCACATTTTGTCCTACGAACATTCCTGAAAGCCTTATCAGGTCGCGCAGCAAATACAACCTCGAAGAGACTCCCAAAGTTGTGGAGACGACGGTTCTAACATTCCGTAAGAAAAGTCAGCAAGTCTCCTGATGAGCGTCCAGCTCTGAAGCCCTATTGGCAATCGTTGATGAGTTTGGTGGCTTCTAGATACGTCATTAATTTGGAGTTAATGATAGATTCAAAAACCTTTGAAAGAATCAACGTGATTGCAATTGGTCGATAGTTGGAAGGCTCGCTACCCTTTTTTTTGGGAATAGGCTAACAATGGGCTAATTCCAAGCTGTTGGAACGAATAAGACAAGTAGAATAGTTTTCGCGGAGGTTTAACCAAGGGTGTGATGCAGCTTTTGATTAACAGGGGCGAGAAACCAGCATGTCCTGCGGCTTTGGAGACATCGATTCCCTTCAGAGCCTTGAACACATCTCTCGTACGGATGTGTATTGGCTCTTGTACACATCCGCAAGGGGGATGCAAAGTTGGTGGAAGTAGGCAAAGTAGGTGGAACACGAGAATTTGAAGTGAATCTAGCAGCCAAAATAATGGCCTTATTCAAAGAGTCAACAACCCCTTCACCGTTGTTAAGTAGTGACGGTATAGAGGAAACAGAAACCTTTGCAGCCTTCGTGGTTTGCCGACATTCTTTGCCTAACACTCTGGCCAAAAAGAAATTTTTCTCTTTGACTAGACTTACAAGTGTTCCGTGCAGTCCTGTACACTTGTTTCAGCTCTGGATTTAGATGTAAAAAGAGTTTAATATACATACATTGTAATCTATAATTTTTAAAGAAAAATTATGGAATAAGGAAGAAATGCATACATAAAAGGAATCTCTGCACTGCTTGACAACATTTTTTAAGGAACTGATTAGTCAGTTGATCAAACGAATGCGTTTCAATACTGAGTGTCAGTACTACTGACTTGTGTAATCGTGGGGTTATTGACGTTTCACCGGACAATTATAATAAAAATCGTGGCCCAATTGCTGCCTAATATGGGCTTGTTTAGACCCAGTGTACACATGAGTGTCTTGGTCGTGAGGTGTTACAGCGATGCCAGAATTATACAGTCTGGGATATTATAATTAGACTTCACTCTAACTCTCTACATATTCCTATAACAAGGTTGCGACCCCGCACGTTCATCTTGTGTGCACTTTTTGTGGAAAGTTTCTATGACGCCGTAGCTGTACCGTAATACAATTCCGGTTAATCCATACCTGTTTTTTCTTGCCAGAATTGGACCCTTCTCACACGCAGCTACTAAATTTATTTTAGGTTTCCAATTAAAAACTTGTGCGTCACGGTCTATACATTTCAATGGAAGTCCGCGCATGGCGCTAGTAGTTGGTAATCAATTTGAAACGCGTTTGTGATTAGTCGCATTCAATACATCGTGCTGACCTTTACTCTAGGCTATGAATTACAAACCGGTTTCCTCAGCACTTACGCGTTCTTTCATTTTTGGAAGACTCCCTACACATTCTAGAGAATGCTAAAAATTTGGTATCTGTTTGATGCAATTTATTTACCGCGACGAAAAGTCTATGTACAGTTTCTATTCCTTTCAATTTAGGGATGAATCTAACATTTTCTTTGCTTACGTCTCCTGTATTGATAATAATAATAGAGGAGAAAGAAATTCTCTTCGTGACTTGCTTCACTTGACATTATATTAATTATAAATACTTCAAAAACTTTATACTTGGTTTGCTAATGAAGCAAATTAATTCGAGTTCCATCATTTATGTAGCTCCATGTGGGAATTATCACTTACTAACTAACCAATTCGCGACTTCGGTTACCAACCAGTGCGTCACAACTGAGCTCTGTGTGTGAAAGGCCTTAGAATTAAAACTTATTACTGGAAATGCGTACACACGATGTTACAATCTTTGTAGGGTACTACATTATTCACTGGCAAAAGAAAATGGATTATTCCAGACATTAACTGTTTTAGATCCTACCCTAAATATAATAATATAAAATCAATATTAAATAAACTGTGCTCAACATTCACATTTGGCATCCTATTTTTGCCAAATTAACAAAATTCAACTTATTGGACAAAAAATAATTTCCGTTTCCACGTTTTGGGCACAAAGCTTTCAAAGGTTCTTTTATATAATTTTGCGAGAGTTTTCATTCTGTTTCGTTTACTTGGATGACATGTTGGTGGTCTCAAAATCCAAAATTGAACAATACGGTAATTTTGAACACATTTTTAAAAGTTTCTGGAATATGGTCCTATAATTAACATTGAAAAAATTCACTTTTCTGCAAAAAGGGGTAATATTTCTAGGACACATTATCACACCTCTAGGCATCAAGCCTTTCACGAGAAAGGGCTGAGGTCATAATAAATTTCAAACTTCCGAAACTGTAAGACAATTCTACGTTTCTTAGGAATGATAAATTTTTGTCGCCGATTTTTACCACACGCCATGTAACATCAAATCCTTTTAAACCAATATCCCGGCGGTTCTAAAAAAGAAGGTCCACATCAAATCATTTGGTATGACGATGCAAAGAAATCTTTAATTTACGCTTTGCATCAGAACCCTGAAAAAAAATTACCTCGACAATTGCGTCAGACACGATCTAGGAAAAGAAAACGTAGTAGCTGATGTTCTGTCAAAAAGTGACAATATAGAACTAATGGGGTTGGTTGATTTTAAATCCATCTCGGAGATACAATCCAAAAAATCCGAAAAATCAGACCTCTTCCAGCATCAAATCAGTCTAATTAAGGCTTTAAATTCAAAGACCTCGATAGTTGTAGACTTATGCTTATACGAACAACACTTGAACCTCCTTGCGAAGGCCCGTTCTAAATGCTTAAGTGTAAATACCATATTCATATTTTTTCACCCTTAAAGTCAGTCGTAAGGATATTAACATCTCCATCAACAGGGTTAAAACTTTCATCGAGTCGGATGCGGATGCCTGAGATCTATGCACAAGACACAAATAGGACAGTACATCCAGCGCCTGAAAGCCCCGCTATGCTAAGTCAAGGCAACCTTCAGCCTACAACTCAAAACCTTAGTTGTCAACTTAGCATATGCATATACTGAAGACGTTACGGCGGCACTAGCAACAAACTACTTACACTGGACGAACTACCAATCCTCCTCTTCGATTTCGCTGAAACACTTGGTTTCGCTGGCAGGGGAGTGATGGGGCGAACAACAATACTTTTGTCACAGTATATACCCGATTCATATGAACCGTTGTATTAACCTTAGTATTCAGGTGGTTTCCGGATCAAAAATCAAATCTACTTTACGATCAATATTAGAGAATAGGCGTATTAAATTGTAAAGTCAGGGCATGTTAGTTTGTAAGTTAGCCTAGTCTAGATTGCCAATTGTAGCAGTCCAACTCCCTAACAAATCATCAAAAGGCGAACCATACTGAGTGCCAAAATTAACAAGCTTCACCAAAAGCTAAACTCCAATAAAGGATATACATATATTGAAGAACGCCAATCTTCGGCTTTTCTTGCCTGAAAGGTTGCTTTAATCTTAATTCCTTCTTTAGCTGTAGCTACTGCCCAGAGACTGAATCCAGTTATCAAGGATTGTCGGTTTATAATCAAGGATTGCCCTTCACTTTTCGAACGACTAGCTGTCCGGTGCCAGTTGACCCTTACTGTCCTTTCTTATACAGGTTCTTGGTTCCTCAAGACGGCCTGTTCTGCCCAATAAGAACACCCAAAAAAAATATTAATAATACGGTGGATTGTAAATAATAACGCCGTGGAATATTTTATAGTCATTGGTTGGACGCACGTAAAACTTAAGTACAAAATTACAACTATTTATTTATTTATTTATTTATTTAATAAGCAATTAACAAGAGTAGTAAACAGAGATTAACTCTAATAATATACTACCTTACATTTAAACTACTAGGCTACAAAAGAAAGTTTGGAGAAGACAGAATCTTATAACAAAAGAGCTACAACTAAGGCTATATAAGGAAAAGTATACAAAACTAAAAAAATAAAAATAAACTAGTAGAGCAGGAGAAATTTAAAGTAACAAAGGAAATTATTAGGAAATTCAGAATAAGGAAATTACAAAAATAACAAAATGAAATACCTTGAGCAATAATCAAAACTACTAAAAAATAAAAAATTAAATTATAATAATGGATAGCATGAAAAAACAAGCAAAAATAGAAAAAAAAAATAAAAGAGGCAAAAAGACAACTGAGCGAAACAGGGTTATCCATCAAAAGGAGTGGAATATGATCAAAGCAAAGGGAACAGCGGAGGACGGAAATTCAATCACAAGTTAGGAACTTTTAGCAATTAATGACTGATCTCAAGCCGGACAAGCTTTCTAAATGCCAGTAAACTAGTACCAAGAATATCAATATTATTGAAATTAGTGTTGTAAGACTTTTGAATTCTAAAGCAGGGCGATTTTTCTTTCAAATTAGTTCTGCATATCGGAAGTCTGAAGAGTGGCTGATATCTTGAATTGCGAGAAGGAACATTAAAGTTTATACTAGAAAGTAGTGAGTTGCATGTTATAGTACTATTCAGTATTTTATGTAAGAAGGTCATGTCCAAAAAGATTCTGCGTTTTTCCAACGATAACAAGTTGAATTTCACAAGTCTGTCATTATATTCAAGAACGGAATTTTCTAATTTAAATAGTAATATTCTGGTAAATCTGCGCTGCACAGTTTCTATTTGCAAACTGTAGGAAGAATAAAATGGATTCCAGACCTGACTAGCATATTCAAGGGTGCTTCTAACTAGAGAATTGTAGAGAGTAATATAGGAGGATGGTGATTTGAATGATTGACACGTACGGAATATGAAACCCATAAGACGAAAGGACCTAGAGGTGATGTAATTTATGTGTGCAGAAAAAAGGAGCTTGCGATCAAATATTACTCCCAAATCTTTGATCTCCTCCACCTTAGGGATAGATGTATTGTGAATTTGGTAGTCAAAGCTAATAATATCATGTTTACGATGAAAAGAGATACATTGGCATTTGCGAACATTTATTTCAATGCAATTATCGCGACACCATTTCTCCATTTGAAGTAAGTCTTTTTGTAGGGAGACACAGTCAGTAACGTTATTGATGATTCTGAAGATCTTCGTATCGTCTGCAAATATTAAGCAGTTGGATGAAATTAAGGATGGTAGGTCATTTATGTAGATTAAAAATATCAGGGGTCCAAGTATTGTACCCTGGGGGACACCTGATATTTGTTTGAAAGGAGAAGATTGTTGACCATTAAAAACAACGATACTATCCCTATTTTGCAAGTACGATGAAAATAGCGAAATAGTGTTCGGGTGAAAACCGATCTGAGCCATTTTCAAAAGACAAAGTTTGTGATTAATTTTATCAAAAGCCTTGCTAAAATCAGTGTGAATGGAATCAATTTGTTTGTTGTCATCAAGGGATGAGGCTATAAGGTCAGTAAAGAGGGCCAGGTTGGTTACTGTAGAACGTCCTGGTAAGAAACCATGCTGCTGTTCTGATATGAAAGGTTTAATCTGTGGTAGCAGCTGATTGTAGAGCACTTTTTCAAATATAAGCGCCAGTGCGTTGGAGATTGATATAGGACGATAGTTAGTGACTAGTTTTCGGTCACCGGATTTAAATGTAGGCAAGACATAACATTTTTTCAACATTTCTGGATATGTATTCCTATTAATAGCAAGTTCAAATAATTTGCTAAGTGGACCGGCAAGGTTGGATGCGCATTTTTTGTACACAATACTAGGAATACCATCAGGTCCAGGATTTTTATTACAGTCAAGTGAGTTTAAGATACTTAGGACAGATTCAGATGAGATAGCTGTTAATTTAATATTAGAATAGTGAGAATTCCGAAGAGGAGTGAAGGTGTCGGGTTGTGTGGTAGAAAAAACGGAAGTGAAATGATTGGAAAACATATCACATATACGCAAAGGACAAGACGAGGTTTCATCATTAAACGCTAGTTCTTTAGGGTATATATTAGATCCTTTCAAATTCTTGCTGAAAGACCAGAAAGTCTTTAGGTTTTCATTCAGTGAACGCTCAGTACTTTCGACGTATCTCTTATAACATTCCGATGTAAGAGATTTAGATATTCTTCTAAAGTAGGAAAAAGTTTTGTAAAATTCAGGGTGTGGATTAGATTTGTATAGGCGTCTAAACTTCTCTTTTTCCTGCAGGGCTTTAATAAGTTGAGGACTGTACCAATTTGGGAAGTGTTTACGATTGTGAAATGACGGTATGCGCAAGTGTATCCCTTGTTTAATAATGTCATGGAATTTCTCAAAAGACTTGTTAGGGTCATCTAAAATGATTTGGGAAAAGTCAAAACTACTGAGGAATTCATTAAAATTATCATAGTTACCTTTTTGGAAATTTATTTTTTTGACAGATATATCTCGTGCACATTTAAGATTCGCGAGATGCAGACTTATATCTAGAGGAGGATGGTGAGTGTCAATCACAGAGAGTGGGCTAAGGGATGAATGGATAACCACATTGGAACAATAAATATTTGTCCAAAAAAGATCAAGAAGCCTGCCATTAGAGTTGAATATCTTGTTAAATTGCTTCATATTACACAATTCCATATTATTTAATAGAGACTGAGAAGTATTACTAAATGAGTCAAGGGGGCGCATACAATCATTAATCGTGTCTGGAATCCAATTTAAGTATGGTAAATTAAAGTCTCCTAAGAAAATAACCTTAGAATTAACAGGCAACTGCAAAATTTGCTCACTCACACTGGTGAAGATAGCGTTGAATGTCTCATATGTAGATTGGGGAGGGATATAAACACAGCATATATAGAGACTACAAGTCTTTTCTTTTAAAGCCACCCATAGTACTTCATGGTCAGTCTCAAAAGATTCAATCCTATGAGAGTTAAAATCACGTCTAACTGCTATGAGACACCCACCGCCATCCTTTTTCCCGGAGAGTTCCAAGTTCCTATCTCTTCTATAAATTACGTACCTATCATCAAGTAATTCACCACTATATATACCGGCATGCAGAAATGTTTCAGTAAAGCATATTATGTCATAATTATTAGAAATCGTAGTCAAACGAACTTGTTCTAGCTTAGTACGTAGTCCCCTGACATTCTGATAGTATATATTTATGAACATTAGCTACAAAAGAAAGAATGGACTTGTTAAGGAGCTTGTAGGCTGCTTTTGACGAGATCGAGACATTTATCATTTACTATAACAAAGGGTTTAGAATTTTCATCCTTTTTCAAGTATATTTTGGAGTTCTTAATCCAGATAAACTTAAATCCACTTTCACCCTTAAATTGCTTTGCCTTGAAGAATAATGCTACAACAACAATGCTATAACTACAATTAACAGAATTCAATTTCACGACACTTAAGAACTAAACTTCAATAGATTTAATAAAGTCGCTTACTCATTACACAATAATAATTTTAATTTCAATACAATTCTGCCAAAGTTGAGACACCTTTGACCAATGGCATTATATATGTATATATATATATAAATATATTAATCAATATGAACTATAATATATGATTAATCAAAAAATGTACTCACCAGTATAAAACTATGGAATCGACTTTATGGCTTTGGTAATTAAATAATTAGTGATATCTTCTAGTCGTTCCCCGGAACAAGATACTTTACTTCAGTCGAGACCCAAAGCAAAGATGTAATTTAGTTAGTAGAATTCTTCTTCTAGTCGTTCCCCGGAACAAGACACTTTACTTCAGTCGAGACCCAAAGTAAAGTTGTATTAGTCGTGTTTATTGTAGTCGGTACCCAGAATTAATATATTTATCTCAGTCGAGACCCAAGATAAAGGTTTGAGTTAGTCTATGTTATTCTAGTCGCTACCCAGAATAACTATCTTTATCTCAGTCGCTACCCAAGATAAAGTTATTGAATTAGTAAAATCTATTCCAGTCGAGACCCAGAATATGTATCTTTATCTCAGTCGATACCCAAGATAAAATTGTTATGTTAGTAGAATTTATTCCAGTCGAGACCAAGAATAAATATCTTTATCTCAGTCGGTACCCAAGATAAAGTTGTTGAGTTAGTAAGATTTATTCCAGTCGAGACCCAGAATAAATATCTTTATCTCAGTCGGTACCCAAGATAAAGTTGTTATGTTAGTGGAATTTATTCCAGTCGAGACCCAGAATAAATATCTTTATCTCAGTCGTTACCCAAGATAAAGTTATTATGTTAGTAGAATTTATTCCAGTCGAGAGCCAGAAAAATCGCTTTATCTCAGTCGTTACCCAAGATAAAGTTAATTTGTTAATAATTATATCTTATTACACTAGCCAAGTCGAATTCCAAAAGATGCGCAATCTATGAAAGCTGGATACTAAAAAAGAAAGATTCAAGTTGGCCTGCGACTAATATTGCCTCTGAATTGCGTACGGCTCCAACAAATTATTTTACATTGCGCATAGTAACCAAAGTACGTTGACCTTAGCAGCTGTGCGTAGGTAGCAACAGAAAAGTCCGTTGACCTTAGCAGCTGTGCGTAGGTCAGGAGAGTACATTGACCCCAGCAGCTGTGCAACGCAACTGAAATTTTGAGCATTTTTTGTTGCCGTTCCTAATATTTCCTAGCTAAAGTTATTAAGATTATAATTATACAATAAAGGTCATATTAAAATATTGCTAATTTGCTATTTTAAAGTTACATTAAACTGTACAGATGACTTAATCTAATTCCGTTTGATTCGCGCACTGTTATCGAAGACAAGTTACTTTCCTCTTATTGGATTGTGTCCCGGATTTGTTTATGTGGAATGTAGCCATGAGGTTGTAACGGAGTTTCGGTGGGATGGCTGCGGATAGCTCGTCGGACCAGGGCTTCTTAAAAATGAAACTCCTTCAGTTACAATATAAATAAAATATTTCTTTATTGAAAAAAATAGCCTACCAGTTACACAGCTAACTTAATCTAGTTCTATTTATCACCTATACTAGAGACTATGTAGTGGTAAGGAAAACTTCACACGGCTTACCACTACTAGAATAATTCTGAACTTAATACTAAAGAGACTAGTTCTTACAAATTCAATATATATATATATATCCTAGATCTATGGTATTCTATACTGAAACTGGGTAGTGGTAAGGGGAACTTCACACGACTTACCACTATAATAATTCTGAATTTAACAAGATGATAACCTGAGAGGGAGACGGTGACGTATCAAGAGAATATTTGATGAAAAAAAAGATAGTACGGGGAATAATCACACGACGTACCAAGGAGATGTTAAGGCGGGATGGTTCACGCTAACCTATACACCACGGATGAGGGCGGATGGTACGGGGAAAAATCACACGACGTACCAAGGATGTGTTAAGGCGGGATGGTTCACGCTAACCTTAACACAACGGATTGGGATGAGGACGGATGGTACGGGGAAAGTCACACGACGTACCAAGGAAATGTTAAGGCGGGATGGTTCACGCTAACCTTAACACCACGGATGAGGACGGATGGTACGGGGAAAATTACACGACGTACCAAGGATGTGTTAAGGCGGGATGGTTCACGCTAACCTTAACACAACGGATGGGGATGAGGACGGATGGTACGGGGAAAGTCACACGATGTACCAGGGAAGTGTTAATTCGGTATGGTTCACGCTAACCTTAACACCACGGATGAGGACGGATGGTACGGGGAAAAATCACGCGACGTACCAGGGAAGTGTTAAGGCGGGATGGTTCACGCTAACCTTAACACAACGGATGGGAACGGATATTTAAGAAAATGCACGGGGATTATTCACACGACGTGCAAGGGTTTACTAGTCTGGGAAGTTCGCGCTCCACTAGTCACCCAGTAAAATGTCTGATAACCTAACTCGTTGAGCTTGCTGACCAGACTGATTTCTGTGGGCAAATGGCGTGCTTTATATAGCGGGGGGTCAGAGCTTCTCAGTGGCTGAGTGCCTGATGCTTCTACTGGCGTAAGTATAAAAGAGCTTGCAAGCTCTTTTGAAAAGCTTTTCTTGTACTTGACTACTACATGAGCTGGCGTGCTGATCATGCACCCTGTGACTATGGCAGCTTGTTTGCATGCCTCAATGGCGTGGTTACTTGGACTTAAGTTCAAGTTTTAATTAAATAACCCAGTGGCGGGCAAAAATAATTTAATTCGGTTTCAAATTTGTAGCTTCGTTACATCCCCCTCTTTCTTCAAAGTGAAAAGAATCAGAGATTCTATAACAGCAGGGTGGATAACGAGGAGTAAAAAGATCTTTTCCTGTCGGACTTTATTTACAAAAACTAAGAAGTCATCCCTCTGAGAAATTCAGAGTCTGGCAGACTCGGGAGTTCAGCGTGGATTCGACAATTTAAATAGGTAAAGATAAATCTAACACTTTCAGAAATATCACAATGCGTCGATTCTAACACTTCAATATTAATTCAAAATTGGAACAACTAAACAAAATAAATGTAAATTCTACACTATAGGATTCTGCGTATGCCTACATTAATACTAAATTCCAAAAATCAAGAACATAAAACTTACAAAAAAACTACTTAATTACATCGGATACTTCATGGCTGGACTCTGGCTCCGGTTATCTTTATTTAAGCGTCTCGTACAAGTCTTCGCAATCGGAGGATCCATTTCCCGACCGCTAGACGTCGGGCCCGGACGGATCTGGAGTCGGCGGCGGGCGGCTGCGAAAACTATTCCCGGCTAGGATAGGGTGTAGTTCTGTGGCTTAAGTGTTATGTGGGGTGGCTTCATCTCGCCACCACTCTTCTGTCTCCTTGGAATCGCTGAGCTCATACTTGACGTGGGGGTGTTATTCGGGTGTGTCCTCTTCATTTTGGTTGCGGGCTGTTTCAGCTTACTAGCCGACGGGTTTCCTTGTTGATCCGAATTATGCATCCTCTTTTTACTAGCGTTGTTCTTTCGGTGCGGGAAGCTGGTCGGAACGGCACGGTCTTCATTGTCTTCTTCCTTATTGCTCAGCTTGACGGGGGAACTGGAGCATCTTCTCGGTTGCGCACGATAATGGGCTTCTGCTGAGTGTTTTGTTTGGCATCGGTCTTCTTTGGTAATATCTCCAGGAATGGCATAGATTTTCTGCTTTTTCTTCTTTGCGGCGGTTGATTGGTCAGCGTCCTAATAGCTGTTATTGATGTCATCTTGGCAGGTTGGGTTGGCTTCGTGATCGTAGGATCACTCATGGTACTGGTTGTGGGTTGACTGATCTCGGAAACGGTTGTACTTGGAATGACTTCTCCCTTTGCAGTGCTCAGCCTTTTATACACTGGGTGAACTGGGTCGTCTCGGTGGTAATACGTTTTCAGGTTTTTAACGTGTACTTTTCTGGTCATACGGCCTCGCTCGTCGGTGATTTCGACAATTACAGGAGACATAATTTTTGTAACGGTAAAAGGGCCTTCGTATTTGGCTCCTAGCTTAGCGGAGTAGTGTTTTATGGCAGAAGAGAGTCTTTGCTCCTTCAGTAACACAAAGTCTCCAAGGTTGGGACACCAGGGTCTCCGTCTCAGGTTATAATGATGTCTCTGTTTTGTAAACGCTTTCCCCAAATTAATTCTAACCATTTCACAAGTCTCTCTGAGTTTTTGACACTTCTATTCTTTAATCGGAGGGTCGGGTTTCATAGGGATTCGGTGTTCGGTTATCTGGGTTAATTTCGTAACACTTTCAGATCGGGACAGCTGTTCGGGGAGAAACTCAGAGACAAGTTGTTTATCTGCTGACGGTAATCCTTTGGGGTTGTCTATGGCTAGGCTACTGCTCTCGGCACTGTAACTGAGGCTCTCCTGATTTGGGTGAATTTCTTTTCCCAGGAGTTGTAGTCTAATGTCGTATTTCTGTAGTAGATCTATGCCCAGAATAACGACTTCATGTAGACCGGGTATATAGTAGAACAAATCTGGCGTTACGTGTTCTCTCAATCGGATATTCAGTTCATAGCCGGTAGTGATCGGCATTTCAGAACCATTGGCAACGGATGTTTTAAAGTTACATGTATGGCTGGGGATTTTGAGACTCTCTATCATGCTCCTCAATTCATCTCCTATAAAAGATTTATCTGAGCCGGTGTCTATTAGAGCGAAGAGAGGTTTGCCTAAAATCTCGACGTTGAGAAAGTATCGTGATTCGCTACTGTTGCTAGTGGCTTTTGAACTGGCGTTGGCGGTCTCTGGTACCTTTGCTGGGGTGTTCGATTCCCCGTTGTTACTGGCACCCCTGCGGCGTTTCCCGACCTTCTTCCTGGCCTCTTTTGGACACGTACAGTCTCGAGACAAAATATTTTCTCGGCCGCAACGTGAGCAGAATAATCGGCCGGAATTGCGACTTTCCCGAGAACGGTGCCCTCTCTCGCAGCATCGCCAGCAACACTCTTCTCGAGAGTAGGCTTGCCTAATTGATAATATGCGTGGGGCTGGCATTGTGCGGCTAGTGGTGGGTTTCTGGGCTTTCTGCTCCTCTAGTTTGATCTGTTCGAACTCTTCGGTGAGCTGACAGAGTTCTATTAGATCAGAAAAATCTCTTGGGCGGATGTACAGCTTGTACTCGGGTCGTAGATTTTCGTAGATTCTCTCTAACTTCTGGTTTGGTGATAGACCAGTCTGCCATCGCATTAGCGATTGTATGGCGATAATGAAATCTTTCGCTTTTTCTCCAGGTTTTTGTGTCCGGCTACGGACATTCTCGGCTAATCGGTCGTGAAAACGGGGTGGGAGGAAGAATGCTTTAAATTCTTCAACGAACTCCGTCCATCCTGACCATCTCTCTCGGTTGCTTCTATACCAAGCTAAGGCATTTTTAGTTAGTAACTCTGGGAGCGTTTTAAAGAGTCGGTTGATGGGTATTTCGTAGCAGTCGGCCAATTCCTCAATTCGTTCGAGGAAGGCGAGGGGGTCTTGACCTTGGTCAAATTTCACTGCCCATTTACGAACTTTTTCCATAATGTCGGCATCGGAAAGACGGACTTCTTTATTAGTCGGTTTATATATGAGCAAGTCAGCATGATGCTGCGTGCTAATATCGGAGTCAGTTTGAGTACTGAAATTCGCACGAGTCTCTTTTGACATGGTCTGAGTTTGGGTTTCGGTACTTGTTGTCCCTGTCACAGAATGAGAAGGAATTATGATCAGCTCTTGGGAAGACTGAAATGTCCGTTTCTCTTTAATAAAGTCGCTGAGGCGCTTCCTCAGCTCATCTACGGTACCTTGGATATCTAAGTCACGAGCTTCTAGCTCTTGGATGAGTTCCTCCTTCCGGAGTGAATATACTGTCGTCGCGGTGAGATCTGAGACAGGCATTTTTATCCTATTCTATCCTTACTTACTACCCTTATTAAACCTACTTAGTGAACGTCACACAATAATTCACGGGTGTGCTTCACTCTTAATCTACCTATCCTACTCTGTTCTAATACTAACAAATCTAACGATTCCATACGGCGAGTGGTAACACTAAAAAAAAATTGTCTGTCTGATAAATTTGGGCTATCTCGCAGGTCACTCTAAATAGAGCTGTCCTATTCTAATCTACCTCTAGTTAAGATAGTTAGTCAACACAGAGAGTGCTTACACTCGAAAATGTCTGTGTGACCAAGTCGGGGCTATCTCGCAGGTCCCTGCTCGGGCGCCAAATTTGTAACGGAGTTTCGGTGGGATGGCTGCGGATAGCTCGTCGGACCAGGGCTTCTTAAAAATGAAACTCCTTCAGTTACAATATAAATAAAATATTTCTTTATTGAACAAATTAGCCTACCAGTTACACAGCTAACTTAATCTAGTTCTATTTATCACCTATACTAGAGACTATGTAGTGGTAAGGAGAACTTCACACGGCTTACCACTACTAGAATAATTCTGAACTTAATACTAAAGAGACTAGTTCTTACAAATTCAATATATATATATATATATCCTAGATCTATGGTATTCTATACTGAAACTGGGTAGTGGTAAGGGGAACTTCACACGCCTTACCACTATAATAATTCTGAATTTAACAAGATGATAACCTGAGAGGGAGACGGTGACGTATCAAGAGAATATTTGATGAAAAAAAAGATAGTACGGGGAATAATCACACGACGTACCAAGGAGATGTTAAGGCGGGATGGTTCACGCTAACCTATACACCACGGATGGGGACGGATGGTACGGGGAAAAATCACACGACGTACCAGGGAAGTGTTAAGGCGGGATGGTTCACGCTAACCTTAACACCACGAATGAGGACGGATGGTACGGGGAAAAATCACACGACGTACCAGGGAAGTGTTAAGGTGGGATGGTTCACGCTAACCTTAACACAACGGATTGGGATGAGGACGGATGGTACGGGGAAAGTCACACGACGTACCAAGGAAATGTTAAGGCAGGATGGTTCACGCTAACATTAACACCACGGATGAGGACGGATGGTACGGGGAAAAATCACACGACGTACCAAGGATGTGTTAAGGCGGGATGGTTCACGCTAACCTTAACACAACGGATGGGCATGAGGACGGATGGTACGGGGAAAGTCACACGACGTACCAGTGAAGTGTTAAGTTGGGATGGTTCACGCTAACCTTAAGACCACGGATGAGGACGGATGGTACGGGGAAAAATCACACGACGTACCAGGGAAGTGTTAAGGCGGGATGGTTCACGCTAACCTTAACACAACGGATGGGAACGGATATTTAAGAAAATGCACGGGGATTATTCACACGACGTGCAAGGGTTTACTAGTGTGGGAAGTTTGTGCTCCACTAGTCACCCAGTAAAATGTCTGATCACCTAACTCGTTGAGCTTGCTGACCAGACTGATTTCTGTGGGCAAATGGCGTGCTTTATATAGCCGGGGGTCAGAGCTTCTCAGTGTCTGGGTGCCTGATGCTTCTACTGGCGTAAGTATAAAAGAGCTCGCAAGCTGTTTTGAAAAGCTTTTCTTGTACTTGACTAGTACATGTGCTGGCGTGCTGATCATGCAGCCTGTTACTATGGCAGCTTGTTTGCATGCCTCAGTGGCGTGGTTACTTGGACTTAAGTTCAAGTTTTAATTAAATAACCCAGTGGCGGGCAAAAATAATTTAATTAGGTTTCAAATTTGTAGCTTCGTTACAAGGTGTTGATTGTTATCTGCACTAAAAACTGCCTTATCGATGTGCTTGGAGGTAGGTATATATCGTTTCGTTCCCAACCTGTTTTCAATGATTAGAAAAGCTGGAATTAGAAACTTTTAATCTATTTTACTTCCAGGTGGCTATTTAATGTTGGTTTGAACACGGCCCGTTTAGAAGCGAATCTTAATTTTCGTTTTGAAGCAATTTTCTGAAAGCTTTCGGGATTCGGTTTTTGCCATAACATGTTCTGGTACAACTGGAGGTTAGCGTTGTAAGCGCTTTCAGGTTTGCGAAGCAGCGCCAAGAGCTCTTTGGCGACTAGGGTGACTACGTAGCTACTACATTTTTTCGGACTGTACTAACACTTTCAAATTTTTTAATATAATTACGTGCTGAAGAATTCAAGAAATACTCAAAAGATATTTCACAACCAAGTTCAGAAAGCTTCCGAATTAGTTGCAAAATCACCGCTTTGCCGAAATTGAACCTTTCACCTAATTGCTTGCGCATAGAATACATATCAAACTGCACCACATTTGAAAGAAAGAAAACCCATCTTGCTTGCCTCATGATATTGTGGTCTTTAAACTTCGTCTTGCGATCATCGACCGACTGATATTAAGCGAGACCAAATGCACGCTGAAAACATCTATTCAAGTTGTCTTAAATGGGACTTAGCTTACAGCTTCAAATAATGGATTTGTTTGCATTTGGTTGAGCTTTGTTATCACTGAAATCAAAATCGTATTTCTTCAAATCAACTTGATATCATTATATTGGCGCTAAATGGAATGCCCTTGTCCTATTAAACCAACGAAAATACCACGACTGGCGTTAAATGTTGCCTTACTGCTGGGTGAAGCTAATTAAAGTTGTAGTACAAAGCATGCATTTTCAAGAAGTCCCAATAGTGCCTTGGACCCAACATGGCTAACACAACAACAGGATAAATGGCCAAAGTACAATCCAATTACATAGGTTTTGACTCATTAGCGCAAAAACCTGCGATAAAAACTAGCCTATTAACAAACATAGAAGACAACATCCTGCTCAGATATTCTTCATTCACACGTTTAGTACGTGTTCTAGCAACAGTACAACGATTTTGCTACAATTGTAGAAATCCTGAAAACAAAAGAGTTCAGCTTCTCAGTAGCAATGAATGTAAGAAAGCCGAAAGAATCACATTTATATCAAAACTTAGTACAAAAGAAACCGTTATCTAAGGGCAGCAAACTCCTAAGACTAAATCCATTATTGGACGATGACGGATTAATGAGAGTTGGAGCACGCTTAGATAACGCGTTGCTACCATACAGCACGAAACAGCCAATATTATTACCACGAGATCATCATGTGACATTAATCTTTATTGATAAATTACACTTGGAAGTGTTACATGGAAGTACAGCTATGGTCCTTAACGCTAGTCGCAATGCAGTTTGGAATCTAGAGTGAAAACGCTGCATTACAACAAGAGGCAACGACGTCACAACTAATGGGTAATCTGCCATCAGCGAGAGTCAACATTGCTGTACCATTTTCCAAAGTTGGAATCGACTATGCGGGACCTATCGCAATTAAAGCTTCAAATTTAAGGATTGCAAAGTTACAAAATGCATACTTCTGTCTGTTTATTTGCATGGTAACAAAGGCAATACACCTTGAACTGGTGTCCAGTCTGACATCCGAAGCCTTTATTGTAGCTTTAAAAAGATTTATAAGTAGAAGAGGCTTGCTCAATGATATTTATTCAGACTGTGTACCACCTTTATTGGAGGCAGATTCATCCGAGAAAAAGAACTTCAAGGGGCCATCAAGGAAGCATGGCCAGAGGCCACTTAATACTTAACATCAAAATCTATCAATTGGTATATGAACCAACCTGCAGCTCCTCATTTTGGATGATTATGGGAAGCTGGTGTTAAGTCCACCAAATATCATTTGTAGATCGATTGGGAACTCCACCCTTACCTTTGAAAAATATGCTACGTTGTTCACACAATTGGAAGCCTGCCCCAATTAAAGGCCATTATGCCAGGTCAGAAATTATCCAAACGACCAATTAGTCCTAACTCCTGGACATTTCATCATTCAAAAGGTAATTAATTTACCTGATCGGTACCAAGTCACATTAAGAGTTCATGCGGACGGAACGCATTCTGACAGCGGTTGAACATCGCTGTTCCACGGTGGGAGAATGTTCGACGAACCTGACATAAAAGGGGAAAAATGTACCTTATTCAAAATAAAAGTAAACAAGGCATCTTACCTGCACCAGGAGTGTGCCACAGGTGCGAAAGTCCCTCGATGATATATAAATAAAGAAAAAAAGATAAAATGAATTAAGACAGACGAAATAAATAGACAATGAATTATAGAAAAGAAGCAAAATAAATTAATAAAACAAGCATATTTACAAACTAGTTAAACAACAGTAAATTATATATTTTAATAATTTGGACGTGCAAGTTAATTTTGCGATAGGCCTATAGTTAAAAATTTTATTTTTCCTACCTTTTTTGTGGATAACTATGATAAAAGAGTTTTTTTATAGCTGCTGCTGCATACTTCTCAACGGAGGTACCAAGGCAAGGCAGCATGACTTAAGAAAGGCTGGATGGATCCCATCAGGACCAGTTGGAAGCCCATTAATATGATCGAGTATATCGACTTGTGTAATTGAAGGAATAGTGAATGAAACTTTATGAGAGTCGTTAGACTGAAGTTACTGTTTTGAGATTGAAAATTTGACGAGGCAAAGACATTGTCAAAAAAAGAAGCAAACATATTGCAAATTTCAGACGAATCATCACTAGCAAAATCCTTGTACCTCATGGTATTGTTGTCCGTTCTTTTCTTCTTATAAATAAACTATAAAAGGATGTTTAGATCACTAAATAATTTCGTACGCGTGCTTTGAATATGCTCAACATAGAGTGTAGAGGAAGTTCTTTGAACTCATTATATGATGTCAGGAAGTTGTTGTGACTTATGATGTCTTTATCCCTCATATAGCTTTTCCAAAATTTATTCTTTCTATTTGAGACGCTTCAGTTCTTTATTGAACCACGGTGGAGATGTTTGAGAGACTCGCATACGCTCGTGGGGAACGTGAGAGGAAATAAATTGAAAAGAATTATGTAAAATTTAGAAAGTTCCGAAAAGTTAGCCTTTCTAAAATTTAAAGAGATGAAATAGTGTCAAGAAAAAGTGATTCCCTTGTTGTCAAGTTCTTAAGCGGAAGATAGTCATAGTCACCTTCATTTAATATACATTGTATATTGGGTAATTTAAAATCAACAATTAGTAGTAATTCGTCAAGAAGATCCATCTTACCATGGATAAAATTAGATGTTGAAATTAGTAGGTAGTAGATATTCTGAGCTTTGTCATCAAAAATATTTATGGAGTCTGGAGGAATATAGCAACAAAGTGTCAATAAGTGAGATTTAAAGGAGACAACTTAATATTGCTCTTAAGTTCAATGTCGAGAGTGCTGGAGACACTTGGAAGCTCAACCTGGTTGCAAACTGCTATTTAGAGGCGAGGAGTACGCCGCGACCTTGATAGGAGTTGTCAAAGATTACAGCATCGCAAAAGCCATGATACAGCCAAGTTTCAGTGAAAGCAACTATATCAAAACAGAGGTTTTGAAGATTTGAGCAGATTTGTACGTATCCCCCTTAAATTCTGATAGTAAAGGGAAAGCGATTTGAGTTTTTTGGAATATCGCTGGTTAGTTTAGATGCATTGCTAGGTTGGTGCCCTGAAGGTACAATCAATTTAGTAAACGTGCCAGAAAGCCACAACGTGGGATCCAATAACTTGTCCCGCACATCTTCTGAAAATGTTAAAAGAAAGCATACTAATCATACGGCAAGAAATAACATTTGCTGCGATATTTTTAGACTTCAGGTACTTACTATGAAGTCTAACAACGTTTCTGGAGAGAAACGGATGACAAAAAAACTCGAAGGTCTTGGTACTGTTCTCAAAGGGACAACATTACCATTATGTACATAGGACACAGATGAAGTATCATTCAATACCACGGAAACAGATGCAGGTCTTAGAATGGTGTTATCGGAGAATTGACTCCCAGCTTTATTAAGGCTACAACAGATGAGGCACTTGCACTAGGAGTAGCAGCGGGCAGGTGCAAATTAGAGCGCTTCCTCCAGAGCGACTTGTGCATGCGACGAGGCTTGGGGGAAGGCAATGAAGGTTATCCCATTACAAAACTCATTCAAAAAAATTCGTTTACTTCTTCTACTGAGCTACTGTACTACAGCACAAAATTACCCAGGGACATCCCATTCTTGTTCCATGGATCCCATAGTTGTCCTGTGATAAACAGGATATATTCAGTATGTACTTAAGATCTTATTTCTAGGAATTATTAGAAATTTCCCATAAGTTCTTCCCCATGATATCCCACAACTACTCTCTATGAGAACATTCTCAGTAGTTTAGAGACAAATACATACGGGATGTGCAGGACAATTTTGGGACAAACATGCGAAAGTAGTTTTTACCCCTTCCAGATTTTTTTTAATGTTCTCTGAATCTCGTGATTTGCGTAGTTCTCTGGTGAAAGCACTAATTTGTTGCTTGGTGTGCTTCCGTGTGCCGTTTTTGGAGAACAAAAACAGGACAAAAAAATAAGTATTGAAAGCGTCATATGAGAACTGTGTTGTTTAAGCCAGCTACCGTCAAGCTATATTTGAATTCTATTCGCTTCTGCAATTTCTTCATGTTTTGGCAAAGTTTGTTAGTTGTACATTTCAAAACGTGATTTTTTAGTAACTTTGCCATAGGAATTCAATTTGCCTCTGTTAAAAATATTGAATTTATGTTTGGGGCAACTGCATACACCTTTGGAATATAATTTCCAGCCATT
The DNA here is from genome assembly GCA_963930735.1 of Dioctria linearis. NCBI lineage: Eukaryota > Metazoa > Arthropoda > Insecta > Diptera > Asilidae > Dioctria > Dioctria linearis. Next base: position 101,310,222 of record OZ005742.1, read on the forward strand.
ATTATTTTTTTTCGTAAAAATGCCTACCCATAAAAAAAAATTCTAGAAGCCCAGAAAATCTCAGACAATATCCTCAGATATTCCCCCGTACATGCTGTCAACAAACTAGTAGATCCGTAAGATGTCCCAGGTACACTTGCAGCGAGAGTTTCACTTTATTCAATGCATTACCTATGCCTAGGTACAACCTCAGGAAATCCTGTGGGAATGGCATGGGATCTACCAGGGACATCCCAACTCTGGACATTCGACACTCCCAGGGATGTCCTAAGTTGTTAACTGGGACCGGACGGGATTTCCTACGGACAATTTATATATCCTAACAGGATTTCCCAGTAACATACCACGGACACATTTGTGCTGTGTGGAGTAAACACTTTTTTCTCAACTGTATATTTTTCGGATTCCCTCATGTTATATATAAAAACTATATACATATTCTCAAATAAAAGTAGCCATGCTTAAGGCATGATTACCATGCCTTCCAAGTAGAATAGAAATTCCATCAGTAATATCTTAAAATTCTTTACCGTGAAACTAGGAAAAGTATTACCACAAAACGACTTGGGAAAAACAAATGTTTTGAATTTAAACCTAATCCGTTTTGATAAAAAAAACTCCCCTCACAAATGTGATTTCAGCAAAATTTGTGATTAAAAGCTACATATTCAAAAATAAAGAAATAAGAGAGAACTAAATCAAAAATAAAACAAATTTTACCTTCACAAAACACTATAGTTTTTTACTATTACTAAATATATATCACATTTGTGATTGTTTTTAATATCCACGTCAGCCGGTAATCTCCTGTGAATCGGATTACGGAAAAAGGCATTAATATTATTAGACAAAATTAACTATAAAAAACAATACCTGGAAAAGACAAAATTATGCAATTTGTTTTACACACTGTGATAATTCTAAAATTTTCCCAGTGGAATAGCGATAACGTTTCTTAGAAATCAAATTTGTGCAATTTTTTAATGTAATTGTAAATTTGAAGCTTGGCACGATATCCCACAAACACGAAAGGGTTACATAAATCTCTTGGAATATTTTTGTGTGCTCTCTAGTTAGCAAACACAACAAAAGACAGCTATATATATGAATTTTCTCATCCGTTGTTTTACATATTTCAATTTAATCATGAATATCACGTTATGTACTAAAAACATGTGTTTTGATTTTTCGCAGGTGACAATGAATTTCACCTACATGTACTCGGACGATCCGCTTCATGAACAGTTGCAGGGAAATATAACGTGGACAATTCCAAATTTCGACTTGCCAGCGCATTGGATTCACACGGAAGATATTTGTAAGAAGTTATTTTTACATACATATGTTAAGTCTATATAACTTGTAGACCACAACAATATATTCTTTAAGACACATTAGACCTAAATTTCACTTTTTACAATTTTTTATTTTTTTTATTTATTAGACGAAGGCATTTACAACACGTACGTCATCGACTCTGACTACAAATCATGGGCGCTTTTGATGCATTGCGCCGAGAAATCAAAATCGCCAAGATATCTATCAGCCCTTCTTCTATCAAGGGATAAATCGGTTGACACTAATGTTATTACTTTTCTCAGGTGAGTTATTCCTTTCTAATGTTTTCAATTAGATCTGTTCATATTTATACTCTAGATGAAATATGTAGTCGGTTTTAGTTTCTTTCTTTCACTCATCTGCCTGCCCGTCGCAACTACTTACAACAGTCGTCACAATTGATCAAATACTGAAGTTATATTTGATAACTAAAAGAAAAAAAACATTCGTAAAGCCAATTGTTAGTCCATTCACCAAATGAAATGCTTACAGGTGCAATTTCACAAAGGACAATGAGCGGTTTCGTACCTACTATGCAACGTCATGTGTATATTGAAAGGTATTTTTATAAGCACTACAGACGTTTTATAATATTATGTTATGTTATACCTGTATTATGTTTTTTACTCTTTATAACGTTCTAAAACGAACTGAAAATAAATTAAATAAATATAGAAAATGTGTATATGCCTACATATTAACGCAGAAATAAGAAAGACGAGAAGTATCACGTAAAACAACAGAAGTGTAACGCTTTCGCATTCAACTCAATTCATGCGATGACTCCCCACAAGCTCCTACTTTTTAACTTGGGCAAAAAGTTATTTATTTCACATACCTCAGGGGTTTGGCTTTTTAAGTTAGAAAGAGAAAATACAGAAAGAGAGACGAGACTCATACTTGGACTGGCGCCTTGAAGGCCGTTGACAATCAGTGCCATCTTTACGCATAGGCCCGCTGGGCCTGTGCTAAGGGGCCCGCCAACTATGGAACCCTCTATTCCCTGCGATAGTAGACCAACTAATGGCCAATTTTTCACCCTATTATAAATTAGTTTAGCTGTTTGCTACTGAATGTAGCCCATGGAAATTATTTGGCATTCTATATTATAACAACAAATTTTAGTACCAAATAACTTTATAAGAAACGTCGTTGTCATTGACAATGTTTGCAACTCCAGTAACTTTTAAGTTTTCCGCAATTTTTCATGGTCTACATTCAGCAGCCAAACTCTAATTGGCAATCAGAGGAAAGTTTTTATAGTACTGTCCATTTTAAGATGATACTGGTAACTCTGTCTAGTTATGGTTATTCCCCTAAACATTTCATTGGAAAGCAACTAACCCAAATCGTACGATTGGGACTTTCCCTTTACTCAAAATACGACATTCGGATGGTGAAATCCGTCTTGGGGCTTGAAATCGGTGAGTTTCCCTTTCCCGTGTTATGTTTGCGATTATATTTTACGTTATTATTCCTGTTGATAACCCAAAATAGGACAGAAAAGAGTTTCTGTTAGAGAGACCCAATATATTGATGTGCCCTGCGGCGGTAGTTGTTGCACAAAACGCCGTGTAATGTAAATCCTTAGATTATATATAGCAAAATGGATAGGTTATGAGGAAGTAAAACTGAAACATGATTCTTCATGTAGTAGAATTGCATCGATGTCTTCGTTTTAGTCATGGTAGTAGTAAACTACGATATTTTCAGAGCGGACACATAATGTAGTGGTTGAAACTTTAAGTATTGAAGAAATTCAATAGAAAAGATCCCATTATATCTCAAAATGTTTAAATTTACTTTTAAATTTATAATTTTTAAGAATTTTTGTTGTGACCCATTTATTTTCTGATAATATTTCTTGCTGAATATAGTTTAAGGCTAATATGACAATTCAATTGCAAACCAACAAACCGGCATTGGAAAATATTAATTTTTTTTTGCCACGGCTGTTTATTTTTATAACTACTCCACTATTATTTTACTAAAAACACTATTATTTATTATTAAAATAATTACACTTGCCTGAAAAATGATTTCATGCGAGCACAATGCTGATGGTTTCTACAACACAGAGCAGCGCACTTCATCACTAAAATTCAAGACTCCGGAGTCTCGATTATAGAAAATTTATTCTACAAAACTAAATATCACAATAGTTTTGCACTATTACATATAAAGTATTAATCACTTTTAATCACTTTTTTCCACACGGAGGACTTATTTTCGTAAAACGAGAAAAATAAACTTATCACACGTACACGAGTTTTACACGGCATAGCCTATCCTTTTGGCTATGTAATCTAAGTGTAAGTCTACTATTAGAGCTAGAAAGTTTTGAATAAGACTTGTAATTGATAAGGAAGTGGCAGAAGCTCCTGACATAATTTTCTTTTGTACTTTCATGTAAAATTTCAATTTTTCCTTTTGGTCGTTTCCCTAAATATGCGTATTTCTTTTCCGCTTACATCGTGATTTTTAGGAGTTCCGGAAGTTGCGTTGGTTAAATGATAATAGAATTAAACAAAGATCCCATTCTTAAACACACCCAGCGATCAGCTCTCCGTGCTTCCGTTGAGCCATGGATTCACTATAAGCAATAATATAAAATGTAAGTTGTAGGGCCAAAATTAAAACTAAATTTTCTTAAAAGTACCCACCATAGAGGTGTAGGTGATATACCAACAGCGGCGGGTCCGGCAAGAAGGCCCCCCCCCCCGTGAAGACAATTGAAAATAAAACAAAACAGTAGATCTTTTGAAATTTTCCTAAAAAATGATTCACTGCGCAGTAAATCTATTCTACTGCACTTTTTGTGAAAACCCAAACAATTTCTGGAAGCGTTCAATTTGATAAGTTTAAGAACACAGCCCTTACGGCTAGCCAGTTTGGTCTTCGCTCCACTTTAGGTCATGGCTGTTGAAGCCTATAGAGAAAACAGGAAGTGCTGATACCTGTAAAATTCGTGCTAATGAGCGTGGCTTTTCTCGGGGTGTCTGAGCAGAGCATATTCGGATAAAACAGATGGAAGGTTTGTTTTAATTGATAAGTTTGTTTTAATTGATAAGTATTTTGGAATATTTTTTTTTGTTATTATATCTCTAAATGTGCAAGAGTTTTACCAGAATAAACGTTAAATAAAAACAAAATAAAACTAGTGATTGGGAAATTCTCAATCAGTATCTTAGAGAAATTGATTGGTCGGTCTGTTTTGCTTCAAGGGATGTTGATGAATGCTCATTACAACTTAGTAACATTCTAAGTCTTGGCAAACGTGAATACATTCCGTATTTCTACAGCAAATCTCAACAACTGTAAAATTGCTCTTGGCTTAACGATAAGTGCAAACAATCAATTATAGCGAAAGATGGCGAATAGAAGAATTTTAAGAAATTTTATTTTTAACGATTTTCAATTAAATCAAAAATACAAGAGGAAACAACAACAACAACAAGTATCTAGAAATCAATGAACTCATCTCCAATGTGGCTTCCGGACTGGACACTCATCTGGAGACTTGCCAACTTTTCTTACGGAACGTTGGAACCGTGACCATCACAATTTTTGTGAATCCCACATCGTTGACCTACATATTTTAAAGGCCTTTGATACAGTCTCTTTTAGTCAAACTGAAAGTTCTTGGACTCTCCCTTCCTTTTCTGTTATGGATTGAAAGATTTTACTCAGTTCACCTAATTCGGGTTGTGCTATATGGCTTTCATTAGAGCTTCACCCTATAAATGCCGGTGTGCCCGAGGGCTATGTAATATCTCCGTCTCTCTTCCTAATTTCCCTAATTTTCATTAAAGATATGCTTTCCCTTACTTTCAATCCCACCCATGGTTTTGCAAATGACAGTACCCTTACTCCATTGATACTCTTCCAGAGGGATCGCCAGATGGGTTAAACTAGATTGCATGATTAAATCATTGAATAATGACCTTGGGGCAAAGCGTATCGTGTCAATTTTAGTACTTACATCTAAGTCCCAAAGCTGTACCATCACTTTAAAAGAAGATCATAATTTCATAATTTTTTCAGTTCCGTATCTTTTGATGGAGCACTGTTTTAGGATACACTGCCTTTATGCATTTTTGTCATTAACATTTCCAGTGCAGTACGTGCTGGACAGATCATAGTTTCTCTGTTGCCCAAGAAGCATCCAAATGTTTTTTGAAAAGGTGTAAGAAATATTTCAGCCCATCGAATCTAGTGCTCCTCTACAAGTCCTACATCAGACCTAGAATTGAATACAATTACCATAACTGGTCCGGTCCGGGCCCGTCGTCATGCGCGTAGCTCGGTAGGGGCACGGGTGGGCACTGCCCACCCCAGTGTACCCGAAACTGCACCGGTGCCCCCCCCCCCGCAAACCCAGAAAATTACGCTCCAAAATTATTAAATTTCAATTAATCGATCAATTATATTTCAGTTTCAACGAAGCAAGCATGAGGACATAACATTGAAAGCATAACCAAATTGAGCTGTGCGTACATCTGTAGCTGATTCCAAATTTATGAAAAGTGATTTTGTAATGAAGCGGCACTCAATAACCGGCATTCATTACTCATAATAAGCCGCAAGCATACATCTATTAAAGCGCCACAAAAATAAAACGCACCTATGCTGTAGGTATACATGCATATGTACAGATATGCCTATTTTCATACGAGTATCTCTCACATTTCCCTAGTCATTAATTCTTTCAAGAATACTCAAATTATAAAACATTTTCATTTCAAGACAAATTCCCAATATGTATCTAAAGCTTAGTTTTCACTTTATTAGTCACTTGTATCGGGATTTTTATGGGGCAAATTATATACAAATGCTTATTCATTTGGTTGTGTCTGACACAAATGCTCATACATTTTGTATATGTTGATTTTGCTTTTCGCTATACTTTTGCGTTTAGTTCTGAGGTGCAGTTTAGCGTGTGTTTAGTTTTGTAGAGCGGGCGGTTGAATTAAATTAAAAATCATGTCATCATGGTCAAAATAAAACACCTTACCTACTTCCAATAGAAAAATAAGAAAATGTAATATTTGGGATGTCAGGTCAAAACCATTTAAAGACTTTAATGAAAAAAAAAAATGATAAGTTAGAAGAAATCGCTCAGGAGTTAAAGTGTACGAAAAAAGAAATTGAGGATAAGTGACATAATATAAAATGTCAATTTATCGGAGAACTCGGAAAAATTAATGTTAGAAAAAATCCGGCTGCGGAACTGGTTAAATATATACCTCATCATGGGATGCATTCAAACATTTACAGCTCTTGCAGACTAGTAATTAAAGTATATCGACAAGTGCCCCTCTAATGTAAACAGAAGACAAGAAATTTCCCAGTACATATATACAAATCGAAAACGTGGCTATAAAAGTGTCGGTACAAATCCAGATACTTATATCTAAGTGCAAGCTCACCTTAACAATGATTTGAATTTCTCCATTTCGACCGACTGATAATAAATCCATCAGAATTATTGTCAACTCAACATTTTTCCATTCTAAAGCCTTCGTTTCCAACAGAATGCGGAGGCGCAATTGCAATTGGGCCGCATTCTCTTGAAAACCAAGGCTTTAGCATAATGCGACAACGCACTCCACTGTTACCCTCAACACGACACTAATTCTCGCTGTCCCTGACTTACCATACAGCCAGTGTATGCTTGTTTTAACCATATGTGAAGAGATATGCGCAATGTACCTAATGTTTGACCTACAAATTGGGCTCTATATATTGTCCTTCGTTCATATATAGAAAATACTATGCGCAATAAGTATGATGCTTGACGCACATACTGGCAGTACATGATCTTTTTGGTTATTGGTCATGCTAGCCAATAGCTTGCGTTTAATTTTCTTATGCGTAGGCGAAAAGGTTCCATTTCGCTTGTATAAGCGAAATAGACTATTTCCAATATTCAATTAATATATAAATCGGAAGGCGTAATAAAATTATACACATACGTTAATTTATAAATATGCGCCCCTTTAGGCAAGATTTAGGCTGCACTACCAATTATCGAAGAAAATGGATCGATGATCCTAAGCAAAAAGCCGGAGCGTCGCTGTAACTTAGGCAGTAGTTTCTAAAACTAAATCAAAAACGAAACAGGAGACCCCCCGCCCACGGTAAGATCTCTTGTTCCCCTAATAAAGAACAAAAAGGAAAGTTAAGAAGTAACTAAACAAATGTTAAGTCAATAAGTCAAAAATAAAAAGCGTAATAAGAAAACCTTAAGTTTAGAAAGTCAAAATGTCAAGAAAGAGGTTTATAATCGAGGCTGGTGAACTTCTTGCTTAAAAGCACCCCAGTCCTTGCTGTAATTGGCCTCACAGCAGCTTTAACAACTGGAAAAATTGAGCTGAGGTAGATGTAATATCTTAAAAATTACTTAATTTTTTTGTAAATATGATGACAAATTTCTTAAATTCATCAGTAATTACAAAAAAAATTTTGAAAATAGATTGAGCCTTGGAAGCTGAAGTAATGGTCATGTAAAACATGCTTAAATTAAAAACTTATGAGATAAATGCTGAAAATTTGAGAAAAACTATTAAAGACGGGTATAAACTTTCAAAAGCCGCAATATTACTCCTAGTGAACTCCACCGGCTGTGAGAGAAGTTTTTCTGTGGTTAAAAACGTTGCTTAGAAGCACAATACTTCAAGAACGATTCTCTCGCATGTCACTGTCACGCATTTTACTGCTCAACACAGAGCATGTCATTGTTAAAAAAAATTACAGCTGAAAGGGTATTGAGTCGACTTGTAAAAAAAAAATAGTAATCTAATGCTTATTTAATTTAATGATTATGACGATATTAATTTAGAATGTAGTGATGGATGGTGACGAATTCAAATTAAACTATAATGCACTGAGAGAAATTTTCACTGAAAATAAGCTCTATTCCATGTGTATCAAGGAAAGTTAGGTGCGAGTTTGAGCTTAGCAGACATTTCCTGGATGTAAGAAAACAAATTGCTTCGTCTTATTCAAATGAATATAGAAAAATTAGATTAATAGTAGTAAATATATTTTTTCAATTATCTCCGATTATGATAATAGCAGAAAATGTTATTACAGAATATGAGAAAAGGTTATATATCCTAAGAATATGATTGCTTAAATGTAGTCTACTTTTCGTTTCTACACATATTAATTAAATTTGGTTTCTTTTAGATCTACGGTTTTATTGCCGTTAAAAGGAGTTTTCTTCTTTCTGTGAAAGTTTTCTCACTTCAGTAGAAATCATAATGCTATTAGATTTACCTATTTTATATTCGATCTAAAAACAACGGTAATCAATCAAATAGTTTCCTTGATGTAAGGAAACTTGGTGTTGCTGTTAACACTGAATAACGTCTTAGAAACTTTTACATATTTTTGAAAAGCAATACTTGATTGAAGAATATTCTTTTTCAATTTTGGTGTAAAGCTTGCCCCTACTATGCCCACCCCACAACAAAACCCTGGCTACGCCCATGCCCGTCGTACAACCTTAGCTTCATTGGATATTGTTCAAAAGAGAGCCTTCGAGTTCATTGGCGATGTGGCAATAACTTGTCATACCGACTAATTCGAACACCTCCACTTTGTTCGCTCTCTTATCGCTATGCATGGGCAATATTCTGATGAAATATCTAATCTGATCGCTTGTAGAATTATTCCTGCACATAGTGCTCGCACAGCAAACCGCACAGACCCATTTACCATTTAAATTATGTTCGGCCGTACAGTAAAATTTTGCGATTTTGCGATCTTCTGTCTTTCCTCCGGCATACAATCCGTAAAAGTTTAAGTGTGACATTTCCATGAAGGTATGTACATTCAAGGTATGTATTGCATCTGTTCTGTGACTGCTATTTTAAATAGACGTAATATATATACGTAGCGCTTTAATTCCTGTATTTTACAAAGTTACAATTTATGATGAATTCATGTATTCGAACAAAATATATTTCCTTATTTTTACTAACCGAACCGAAACTTACCTACCAAAACCAAATAAATAAGTAACACCTCGTTTGACCTTTCGGAGTGACAAAAGTTGCACGTTGAACAACTTTCTTCATTGCGAGTGGTAGCCACTAGCTTATCCGTTGGACCCGTAGTTTTAAAATGATATATTTTGTGCAATTGATGTTTGCGAGTGGTGGCGAGTGTCTCTGAACTTTTGACCAGTTTACCGTTTTTAAACCATAGTTGCGCGCCCCTCACAAGAATCCTGAATCCGCCAATGTATACCAAGATAGCTGAGACTTGTATATTTATTACTTATGTCGCTTTTGTCCATTTTGTTTCTTACACCTCTAGTGTACTGTCTTTGTGTAAAAAACAAATTTGAACTAATATGTAACAAACAATTTTCAACTTTGCTAATTGTTTTCCCCAATTAACTGGCAAATAGTGATATTCGCCATATTATTATAATATCAACTATTTTATGAGCTATTAGAATACAAAATCAAAGTTATAAAAACATTAATTTTGGTGGAATTTGATTTGCATCTCCAGTTCAATGTCAGCCCAAAATTTGTATAAATTGCAGATGGTAGGACCAACATAGAAACGAAAATTTTGTTTTAAGCTAGTACTTCCCATATGGAAGGTGAGAATTGTATATTTATTGTTATTTATATCAGTTTAGTCCATTTCGTCTCTTTCGCTCCCTCCATACTGTCATTTTCACGAATATGTAAAAAAAAATTCAACTTTAAGAATTTTTTTCATCACTTAGTATTTAGAAATTTAAAATATTTCCTACTAAGCTATATGGCCGGTACAGGGCGACGCAAACCTGCACACTGCCCTAGTATTAACTACGGCAACAAAGTTTTGATTAATACAGAATATATGTTGTGACAATTCTTCGCCAAATCTGAAAACTTTTTACTCAACAATTTAATAGGGTTTTTAAAAAATTAAAATGGGGGGTGACGGATGACTTCGTCCTCCACCCCACCATATTGAAAATCCTGTCAAAGTAGTTTTTTTTATTCACTCAAGATTTTTGTACTAATTTTATTAATTTATTAATATGTACTTGTTAGACTTAGCAGGCAGTCACTGAAACTACCGACAGTGAACTGTATCGACTGTACGAAGAGGAAGGTGAAATCTGGGGGCATGTTATATGTGACTGAACAGCACTTACTGGTCTAAGGCTGCAAATCAATGGAGGAACACTTATCACTTCAAATAAGGTTTGCAATCTAACCCCAAGAGCCAATAATCAAGCTCGTTAAAAGACTCAATTTTGCCTAACCTCCTTAAAGGAAGGGACGAAGGCGCAATAGATCAATTTTGGTCGCGGTGTCCGCATGGTATTATGATCGAGTAGAAATGCTACCAAAAAAAGTTTGATGCACTCAGGCTTTATGTGTATGTGCTATCTATATGCTAATTGTTTATCAATCCTAGATATTTTGTATTCAAAAATTTAATGGTTATTTTTTAACCATAATGAGGGATGTAGCACGAGCAGACTGCTTGTAAATGCGCACGAAAAATTTAAAATAATTTCTCCCTTGACTTAATGGATACTGTCGAAAAAGATATCAGAGGGAAGCAATAAAAGAAATTAGTTGAAATAAAAGACCGTAATTAAAATAGATATGAATTTATTGACTATACTGAGTAATTCGAGGTTGAATGCTTGACCGACTTTTACAGACTGACTCGATAAGAGTAGAATTCATTTGATGAGCAAAATACATGTGTACATGTAAATACTACGACAATTAACTTGAGTTTATTTTAGAGAATTTATATCTTTGTAGAGTTACCATCTTTACTTTAAAAGCAATTTTTCACATCCTCCCGCCGGCAATGCATTGTTTATTTCAAGTGGATAAATCTGTTGAATAGCTCGTCTTAATCTCGTCCCATTTCCAAATCTTAATTCGCAGGCACGAACTTTACAATCGAGTCCAGGAAATACATTTTCTACTATGGCAAGCTTCCAAAACAATCGATGTGTAGTTGGGTCGTTCACGATGACCACGTCTCCGACATTGATTTGCTTCGAATAAGGCTGATTTGTAAAATGTGCCGACCGTAGCCTCTGAAGATATTCTACTTTAAATCGTTTGCAGAATGAATTATATAATCGAAATCGGGCTCTCCACTTTAATCGTATGTCTTTATCCGTTGCTTCAGCAGAGTTAAGATGTAAATGTGATGGGTACGCTCCCAATAAAAAATATGCAGGTGTTAGGGGGACCAAATCAAGCGGGTCATCGCTGATATAGGTTAGCGGCCTGGCGTTTACCACCGCTTCTGCTTCTATTAGAAGGGTTTCTAATTCTTCAACTGTCAGTACAGCTCGGCCAATAGAAGCCTTTAAAACATCCTTAACAATTTTCACAAGTCGCTCCCAGAATCCACCCCACCATGCTGCTCGCTCTACAATAAACCTCCAGGTGATTCCTTCGTGGCTTATGTATCCTTTTAGAGCTTCGGAATCTATTACCTTACAAAGTTGTTTAAATTCCAACGAGGAACGCTTAAAAGTGCGAGCATTATCAGAAATTATTATTTTTGGATTTCCACGTCGAGCGAAAAATCTCCTTAAAGCTGATATGCAAGATTCAGTCGTCAAATTTAATACTAATTCAAGATGTACAGCTCGCGTGACAGCACAAGTGATGAGCAAGATATACACCTTTCGGGTAGCTGTGTCGTCTGATGAACTGTTCACGTACAGGGGTCCAGCAAAATCTATGCCACAAGTTTCGAAAGGTCGCGATGCCTGCAATCGATACCTAGGTAAAGGTGCAAATGGTTGTTCCGCGTGTTTTCCCTTTAGACGTTTACAAACCTGCGCTGTATTATTGATTTTACAGCTTGGCGAGCCTTGATGATCCAGTAGTTTTCTCTTAGTCGCGAAAGAACGAGATTAACGCCACCATACAACGTTCGTTCGTGTGCATCTTCTACCAAAAGCGAAGTAAAATGTGAAGATTTCGGTAGTATGATTGGATAAATTTCATCCCAGTTAAGCTGCGATTCAGCCAAACGACTTCCTACTCTCATAATTCCATGTTCGTCTAGTACAGGATTAAGTGACAAAATAGTTGATGATTTAGGGATAGATTTTGCCCTTTGTAGTGCTATCATCTCTTCCTTGTACGCATTTAATTGTAAAAACTGAATCCAATACTTCTCTGTTCGTCTAAGTTCGGTTGCGGAAACAAAGGAGCTTTGAGGTTTTTCGCCCTTAGCATAGTCTACAAATCGAAAAATATAAGCTGTGACACGGATCATATTTGTATATCGACTGAAGTTTTCCATTTTTAAGATAGGTTGCCTTATTAAGCGTTCGTCACAACGGACAGTATACAAAGTGAATGACGAGTCTGCAATATTGTTACTCTGTTGTTGAGGGCATCAACTTCTTCAGCCAGCAACCAATCTGGTCCCTTTAACCACATTGTAGAGTCTAAAAGATTTTTACCAGTGATGCCCCGTGTGAGAAGATCGGCGGGGTTATCGGTTTCTGGTTCCAAATTCGTAGTGGAGCTAATTTTCTTATTTCCTTCACTCGATGATCAATAAAACGTTCATATTTTCTTTCATTATGAATCCAGCAAAGCGTAATTTTTGAATCCGACCAAAAATATCCAGAATCAAATTTTATTATCAGATGAGTTTTCAGATAATTATACAATCGAGCTCCTAAAAGTGCTGCTGTAAGCTCCAATTTTGGTATAAAGTAAGCTCTGCAGACTTGCATTTTTCAATGGCGCAATTCGATTCTTAGAGCAAAGATAAGCTACATTTCTTCTACCATCTCCGTTTTCACTTCTTATGTAGGCTACTGTTCCATACGCCTGAGGACTGGCATATGAAAATATATGCAATTGATATGTTACATTGCCGAAAAACGGGAATACACATCGCGTGATCATCGCATTCTTTAAATAAGGTAGGTCATGCGAACAATTATTCCAACTTGTAAGAAGATGTGCCGGAAAGATTAGGCTTCCAAGATTCTTGAAATAAAAGCTTAAGTTTAACTACTGTTGGTCCCAATACAACCAATGGATCATAAATTCGAGCGATGAATTGCAGTAAATTTCTTTTTGTTACGTTTGTGGGAGCTGAATCGCAAATATTTTCCAAATCGATAGAAATTTCATCCGTAATGCAATACCAAACTACACATAAAACTTTCTGCACGTCCAATAATTCTTCTTCAGAAAATTGTTTACGCAAATAACTATCATTACTATTCCATTTTCGTATATTCATACATGCGCGGTCTAATATTTCTCGAGTATCTTTATATAGTCGAAAAGCTTGCCTTTCATCATTAAGGCTTACGATCATATCATCCATATAAAACGCATTCTTCAAGATTTCGCATGTTTCCGCGAAGGCATGATATTCTGATTCGAAGTGCTTTTTCAGGGTTGCACAGAGTAAAAACGGGCTACATGAAATTCCGAAAGTTACTCTAGTCATTCTATAAACAACTCTAGCTGGAAGGTGATCTAAGTTAGTTAGTCGCTGCTCGAAGCAAAAAAATCGGTGCACATTTCTATCCTTTGGCAATAACGAGATTTGCAAGAATGCTTTCTCTATATCAGCAACTATAGTAATCTTCCCCATGCGAAAATTTTATAAAATTGCCATGACGTCAGGTAGAAGATTTTCTCCCGGACTTAAGAGACTATTCAACGAAAAATTGTTACCTGTACTTGAAGAAGCATGAAACACAATTCTTATTTTTGAAGTTGCTTTGTCTTCCCGATACACTGGACGATGTGGGATATAATAGTCGCGTATCTGAATCCGCACCTTCATCGCAACGCTCTGCTATCCCATTAGAAATTAATTCCCACATCACATTATCGTAGTCCTGAAATTTCGAAGAATTCCTAGACAGTTGTTTAATTAATTTGTCAAACCTTATCGCCGCACCTGCTTTGTTATCGTTTAAATTACAATGAGGATCTTTCCATAATAACGAAGCTTCATATCGCTGTCCTTGTTTAGTAACACAACTATCTAAGCTTATGGCATCAGACTGATCTTTAGCAATAGGCTCAGTAATTCCAATACTTTCCAGGCTCCAAAAACGATCGATATTTTCACTAATATCCTCAAGCTCAGCTACCTGTAAAGTAATTGCATTTGTTGTTAAAGCTAGCTCATTGCAATTATACAGAGCAGGACCTTGTATTTTCCAACCGAAGATCGTAGTGATGGCCACTAATTCCGCACTAATTCTTTTAAATTTATCTAAAACAACCTTCCAATAAATGTCTGCACCAATCAATAAACCTATGTCATCTTCAAATTCATGGCACTCAGAACTGTCAGCTAAGATTAAATTTGAAAATTTGCTACATTTCACATCAGGTGCAATTAGAATATCAGGACATATTTCAGGCACGACAATAGCTAGTACAGAGATACACTGATTATCATGCAGGCTTTTCAACTCTACTTTCACGCGTTGAAACGATTTTATTGGTGTCTTTTTTGTACATCCAAAGGGAACGATATTAATGTTAACTGTATCTGTCACTTTTAATTTAAGTTTGTCATGCGCACCAACATTGAATTACACAAACTGTGAGAAGAAGCCGAAGTAGCACAAGTCGTTTGTAAGCAAATTAAGTGCTTCTGCTGTAAGGTGGGCGAGCACAGATGACAATGAGGATGATAAACCTTGTGAGTCTTTATTTTCTCTTCTGATAGCACTTTCGGCAGAACTTTTTCGTGTTACCGTTTTAAAATATTGGGGGTCGCATACAGAAGTTGTGTGCCTATTGTTGCATTTATCACAATACACTCTCACTCTGCAATTTTTTGAATTATGACCACGTCTGGTACATTTGAAACACCTCCCTTCTTTTTTCAGCAAATCTTTACGTTGAATTAAGGCAAGAGAAGAGTTGCACTTTCCTGCACTATGGGTAACTGATTTACAAAAATAACATTGAATTGGAGATTGTGTGGTTTCAGATGTATGCGCAAGTAAGCCTGCAGCAGTGTTTGTAATTGTCTAAGGTGACCGATGTATTAAATTGCGTTTAGCTATTCCAGACTTCTCTAACGATTCCACTTCCCTTTTCAAGAAACGAAGAATATCTCGAACTGATTTATCCCCACACAGCGCTAGGGAACTCTCGTCGTCGGGTATTTCTGCAGATTATTCATGAATGTTTGTTTGTGTTTCTTGATGGCGGTGAAATTCTAATCTCAGTTCTGGTGGTATGCATTTGAGAATAACCGACTTTAGCATGATGTAATACAGGAGGATGGTACACCTAAAGCTGTAAGTGACCGTGTAGCTGTCATGACAGCATTATACAATCGACGCAATGCAGCTGCATCATGACAGTTGCTGTAAATTCCTATCTATAATTTTTTCATTATTTCCATATTCCTCCATCAATAGCGCGATAGCTGCCGAGTAACAAGACTCCGTTGGAGTGAACCCTGCTATTGATTCAGCCGCTTTACCTAATAGTGTTGACTGTAAATAATTAAAACGAGTTACGTCGTCGAGAGTAGGGTTCTCGTGAATGGTACGCCGGAATTGTTCCCAGAAGGGGAGCCATTCTTTAAAATCCCCAGAAAAATTAGCAATTTTATCTTCGGTAAATGAATAGATGAGGTCCGTTTATTATCAGTTACTGTACTATTTATAGCTCCGTTACGTTGCCGCTCTTGCAGCTTAGATAAGCGTTGGTTAATTCTTGTGATTGCACTTATGGCCTTATCTTCATACTCCGCAACACTTTCGGCTTCCTTAGCAATATCTTCTGCCTTAATTGTAGGCCGATTTTCTAAATTGGCTTGATTTAGGGTTTCTTTCGCCGCTTTTACTCTTTCCAATAGAACCACCAGCTCTTCTTCGATGAGATCGAAACTATCTTTATTTTCGTCCTTAACTTGTGACTCCGTGGAATTCAGATAATCACTCGCGCTTTTCGCGATATTAGTTACTTGACGGCGATAAACTGCGGGCGTCGGAGATTCCATACTCTTTTAACTGTCCGTAAGATACACGTGATTAAAGTCAATAGAATTCCGTTGAAAACTTAAGCGCAAATTACAGTCTTTCCGATAAACCGTTTCACTTCCCGGGTTTCGGCACCAGGGTCGAAAAAGATATCAGAGGGAAGCAATAAAAGAAATTAATTAAAATAAAAGACCGTAATTAAAATAGATATGAATTTATTGACTATACTGAGTAATTCGAGGTTGAATGCTTGACCGACTTTTACAGTCTGACTCAATAAAAGTAGAATTCATTTGATGAGCAAAATACATGTGTACATACATGTAAATACTATGGCAATTAACTTGAGTTTATTTTAGAGAATTTATATGTTTGTAGAGTTACCATCTTTACTTTAAAAGCAATTTTCCACAGGTACAATCACAAAAGTTCTTTCTTTTCAGTTTGCATATAATTAAATATTGCAATTTTTGAATATTACATTTGTACAAATTTTAAAATTTTCAAGGTACACAAGCAAGCAAGTCTGAGCAGTTGATATTTTAACACTACAGTGCAAAAATTGCAATTTGACTCACTTAATGTTTATCAAAATATTTAATTAAATTACTTTACTGTGAATTTGCTTTCTTTGTGTACCTTGAAAATTTTATACACAAATGTAATATAATTTCAATATTTAATTCAATGTCAAATGAAAGGAAAGCTTTTACGGTGTAGATACTGACTAAGTGAAGGGAGTAATTATCCTCAAAATGTATAAAATTATATCATTAAGAAATGTTCAGTACAAAAACAATTCAATCTGAATATTCGCGAAGTGTTTGTATTTCAATTGTCTGCCAGACATAACCCTTACCTACCTTGTATAGCCCGTTCAAATTTGGCGTAAGAATTGTCCTATTAATCTTATTTCTGACCGGTGGAGCTACCATACCTGTTTGACAGCTATGCTTTGGCATATTGAACTTACCCTTTTGCCTAATCCCCTGGGCTTTCCCTAGTTGAGGATAGAAATTTATCCTATAATTATAGCGCCATGCAGATTGTTTGTCAAATCTGTGAAGTTTCGTTTGTTCATGGAAAGACTCAGGATTTTTTACAAAATAAGCTGTTGCATTGTACCCCTTATACTTCGGTTTTCTCCATCCCTCACTAAATTGTTCGAGTAAAGTCTGAAACTGTGGTCAAGGTTTTTTCCCATAATGGTGCCCGAGATGACTCCTCCAATGTTGGTACACTTTTCTCTTTATGTTTTGAAACTGGTTCTACTTTGCAAGTGATATCTTCCCATTCGCTATCTGTATTATTAGTACCTGGCCCGATGTTTCCTGACACCCTCATTTGAATCTGCTCTACTCTGGCTTGTAAAGGATTTCCTTGATTATACTTTGCAATGAAAAGTACTGGTTACAGCTTGTTCACTAGCTGCGATGTTTCCACAAACAGCACTTTCTATCACTACTTCGGCGCTTTGTAAGCACAAATTCCTATTCACGCAGTCGATAATAGCTTCATCACTGAGGAAATCCATCCCAAGGATACCGTCTGCTGGAATTGAATCTGTGTTGCCTATGGCGTTAAATTGACAAGACTGCTGACGGTTATCTATAAGCAAATTCGCCTCACAGGTGCCTATGGAGCTCCTAATAAATAAAAATAGTCCTCCAATTTGTATTTTCTGTTGTGTTTGTATCGGTGTATTTCTTTTTATTCTATTGACTTCAATTAAACTACATGTGGACCCAGTGTCAATTAAAAGCATAAATTTACCTTCTAAAGCTATATCTGATGTGATTATGATGATAAATTTTTTGCTGGAATTCAGTTTTTCTTCTTCTCTATCTGCTAAATTCTTCTTTACGCAGATATCCGTGTAATGGTGAACAGCTGGCCACTCTTACGCGATTAATTTACCAATTGGATATCTCATGTCCATATTCCTGCCATCCTGTACAGAAGAATACTTGGCACTCTCTTGAAATATGTCTAGGCTGGCCGCACTTAAAAATTTGATACTCTGGGTTGTGTTGTCTTAGCCGCAGTTTCCAAGTTCATTCCTGATTGGGCTGGCCTTCGTACCGTTGCGTTAAAATGAAACAAACAACAAATTTATCTTAACTTCAAGGAATTAACTTCAATTCATACCACCTTTGGGCCGCTAAAAATTCTTATTGCCGTAGACTCGTAGACGAGCAATAAGCATTTATTTCTTCTTAGAAATTTACAGAAAGTGTTTCGACAGAATTTATGTTCACTTTGGACTTTGGTGTTATTTTCAAATGCAATACTGTCATGTGTGCCATTGTCGGCCTCCAATGCATAAAAGCTCTAAATTGCTTGATGGCATAGGTTGGATGGCATAGGTTTTGCTAGCAACGCTATTACAACGCTGTTTTACAGATTTACCGTATATACCCGTGCCGACCACAAATCCTTCCTTAACTTTTCTCGCTTTCCCTGGCGCCTCCCTCCTGTCATCTATCCTTCCTTTCCTTCATTCATTCCATTTAATCATCCAAACCATCTAGGTTCCCCCCGCCCTCCTTCCATTCGTACTATCGATCCACCTATTTTCGTCTAATCCATCCAATCCATCCTATAACCGAGCCCTTAAATCCATCCATTTATATTGTCAATAAAATTTATTCTAAAATAAAGGTAACATACTAATGAAATATTACAACAACTACAAAAAAAAAGGAGTGCGCAGAGTCACAATTGCTTATTTTTTCAACACTTACGCAATCGCATTGACCTAAATACCATAAAAACCACGTCAAATTGAAGAACTGCAATCATAATAAAAAAAAAAAATTCTGATGAAAAAATCCTCACGTTATATCTTTTTCCCTTTGCCTGGCGGTAGGCAGGCAGACCAACCAATTGAGCTTCCAAGAATAATGTACCAGAAAACAGTGCCCGTCGCTAGAAGCAAATATACATGAAATGAATGCAGAACAATACCAAACCCTTAGGTCTCTGCTCATTTTTAAGTTCCTAAAGTAACAGAACACATCATCACGACAGTATAAAAAAGCTCGTTTCAAGCTTTCGGGTTTTCAACTTTGATGACCTACAGCTTTAATATTTTTCAACTGGAGGTGATGTGGCACAGGGTGCGAACAGAAAAGGGTTGCACATTTTGTGTTCTTTTTGTCTTTTAATCTTATTTATATCAGATGGGCTCTTTTAGCTATCAGTTGTAAGTTCGGCAGCCCTCTGCCTTTTTTTAAGTTAATTCAAGTCCATTTTTATCATTTTTAACCAATCATGGACAGCTTACCACGATACGCTGGAACGAGTATTACATGGCGACCCTGCAAACCGAACCAGTAACAGGAAAACTAGAAGACACGACCATTCGTAAAAGAACAGCACATAGAGGCCTAAAATCAAGCAAACATTAACAGATGAATCAAGATTACTCAATATCGATAAAAATCAATACAGCCAAGAAAGTAGAAACTACAATAATTACAGAAGCTACAACAATTACAGAAACCGTAACAATTACAGAAACAACAATGTCAATAGATATCAGAATAATCACCAAAATAGAGGTAATAACAGAATCTAATGAAACAACTAAAACAGAGGAATTGGAACAATAATAACAATAGTAGAGGAACAAATTTCTATAGAAACTCCCAGCAAAACCAGAGGAGAAGTGTAAATTTTCTGCAGTTAACGAGCAACGCGCAAAGACCAGGAAAAGATCACCACAGAATAGAGTAATTCAAAATTCAAAAATTTACAACATCAGAAGTTACACTACTAATTACATAACGCTAATGGACAAATTCACAAAAGTCAAATTAATCTTCCTCATTGACTCAGGAGCAGCCATCTCTATCTGTAAAGTACATTTACTAAATCAGGCAATCGACATAAATGAACAATGCAAGATGACGGGAATAACGAATAATGCGACATATTCCTTGGGCACAGCGAAGTTACAGTTGACGTCTGAAGGCAATGACATAGAACACAAATTTCACATAGTGGATGCGCAAACAGCAATTACCACACATGGGATATTAGGAAGAGATTTTCTAATGAAATACCGGTGTAATAGAAACTTTCACGATAACTGTAACAGCAAACACTAGAGAACTGAGTATACCTATGGCAAACAAATATGAAAATGAAATAGAAATACCAGCGAGAACTGAGATTTTTGAAGCCATAGCACTCGAAGTCGATGAAGATAGTGTAGTCTGCGGTGAAGAATTAATAAAAGGAGTCTTCTTAAGTAACGCAATCATACCAAAGCATGGAATACAACATATAAAACTGTTAAATTCAAATAACCATACAGTAACTTTGAAAGCTTTCGCACCAAGGGTACATGCGCTGAAAGAATATAGAATAATGAGAATACCAAGAAGACATAACACAGAACAACGATTTCAAAAACTCTTACAAGAATTCAAATTAGAAGAGTTAAATGGGAACGCTAAAAGTATATGTAGAAAATATCAGGAAGTATTTCACACAGAAGACGAGAGGTTATCAACAAATTATTTTTATAAACAAAACGTTAGTGCAACAGATAATAACTCCGTCTACATAAAAAACTATAGGTTGCCACACTCACAAATCGACTAAATAAACAAAGAAGTCGATAACCTACTACAGAGTGATGTAATCGAGCCTTCAGTGAGTCCATACAACTCAACACTCCTCATAGTACCAAAAAAATCTGGTGACGAAAAGAAATGAAGAATAAATGATAAATATCATCTGACAGGTTAAAAGGCATCCTAGATAGACTACCCAAGGAACATAGATAAGACTTCAAGTGCTAAAAATTTTGAATCTTTCCTATATGGCTCCTATATAAATCTCGATGAATATTTAAGTTCTTACATAGATCTTGTAATTCTTAAAGGAATAACTAGAGTGTTATATCTACATTTGTAGTTTTATATGAGGCTAAGGAGTATAGGTCCTATATGAAGAATTTACAACTTGAATATAAGTGCTATAAACGTGAGTATATGGAACTATAATTCCCAGGGAATTGTGATCCTATATAATAATCCTATATCAGTATTGGAGAATTTAAATATGGGAGTACAGCTCTTGGGATGTATGTTCATATATCAACCTTCATATCAAAAATCAATCTCCAATCAACCCTTATATAAGAATGCGGAGCATAAGTAATTTCAGTAAGAATTCATTTTCGATATTAATATTATAAGCAATCAGTATTTTGTGAAGCTTTATATAGGATCAAGGGGATCACTTGGAAGTTGTGTTCCTATATCAAAGCTCATAGGAGATGCTAATGTGTCATGTTGCGGTACGCGGGTAGTACAACACCGAGGAAAAGTTTAATATACTACCCTCCTTTGCATGCGCAGTTGGTTAAGAACAGTGAACTTAGAATTACCATAACGAATTTAATGGATGAGTAATAAAAAAATCCAGTACTTATCATAGGAAAGTAAGAAAAAATGTTCTAAAAATAACATCATCTACGCCGTTGACTTGCAATACATCATCTGCTACGAAGCCATTAATTTACAGGATATCAAAACTTCCACCAACGATTATTGGTCCCAGCATAGATTCACCTTCAGTGCTGCTTACTACCATGCTACCAGGTGTGCATAAATATTGTTAATATATAATCGGTAGATCTTTACCTATTGTTCCTAATGATGATGAATATGATTCTGATGATGAAGAATATGAAAAAATTATTGATGATGTCTTGAAAAAGCAAACGTTTAGAATTGCTTTGAAGGTGTGGGCTTGCAAAATAATATATCACAAAAAGCATTGAGAGAGCTGTTCAAAATTTGTAATAGACACACTCCGGACTTATTACCTACTGATCCAAGAACATTGCTCCCCACACCATCAACCAAAATGAATCGTGGTAATATTGTACAAATAGGATCATCACCATCGGATGGTCACTATTGGCACCAAGGGCACGAGTTTTGTTTAAAACAATAATATCGGAACATAAATCAACCAACACAGATTTCGATTAACATAAACCTAGACGGTTTGCCAATTTTTAAAAGTTCGATTGAAAATTGTTGGCTTATATTATTTAATATTTAATGAGTTTCCTGATGTTTCTACAATGGTCGTCTTGGTTTTTGTTTCGTTTCCCCTGTGTATATAGGTCTAATACACTCAACTCAATTCTGATAGACTGAGTTGAGTGTTTTAAATTAAAAATATTAACGTATGCCCCTGTGCTCACGTTCACAAAAATTTATTGCAACTTGTTCTTTCAACTGTCAAGAATCTTTTAAAAGCGCACTACGCTGGCCGATCGGAATTCTCATATAGGAATTCTCATCACGAAATAGGAACATAAGTGCTATATGAATGTTTTTGTTTCGGTATTCGCTCTACTATGCTTATATAGCACTACAAATCCCATATCAAAATATCTATTCTCAACACAACAATTTACATCTTTATATTGAAATTTGTTACCTATATAAGCGTTTATTCCTACTTATGTAGGTGTTGATGTCATGGTAGGAAATTTTGTGTTTTATATCAACATTTATAATCTTTAAGGGAGAACTGAAGTCCAATATCATCTCTTTCTTACATATCCCTACCCAGTGGCCATGTTTGCTGATTATTTGGAAGGCCATATTTGTAATAAAAAAAGGACGCATTTTTATTTATGTGTAAATTAGCTTAGAAACATGAAAATAATGACATATTGACAAATTTATTGAAAACTAGATAAATGCACATTAATTCCATTTATTTAGAGAACCAAATGAACATAACTGTTTTTGACCATAATTAATTAAACATTCTATTTATTTATTTATTTATACTGAGGCGCTTTGTTATTTTTCGATCTAACGTGTTAAATACTAACAGTAAAATTTAAATCGTTGGTAAATTGAAATATATACAAAAGTGAAAAAATAATTTTAATATTAAGAAATATGTTCCTCAATCATATTTTATAATACCATCTTTTGTGTTAAGTGAAAACTTTCTATAGGACTCTAAGTCACGCATGCATAATAAGTTCCATATGAATAATAAATTTGTAGACTCAACTAGGATCTATTGTTTTTTAACGATTTTACGTTAGGATCACTTTTCCAATATAGGATAATTTGTTCCTAAATAGGTTATTACATACGGATATATTTAATTCCTATATAAGTGAAGTGGACCAATTTATGAAATCATTCAACAACGTTATAATACTAAATATCTACAATAGGGTACATATAAAGTCTTATATAAGCTCTGAGCCTCAAGATGAGATTAAGATATAAGTACATTATATTACTTATTATTCCTATATCAACACTCAATTTTATTCCCCGAGCATGATATGGGATTCTCCACTTTAGCGGCCTAGATGACGGCGCATTCATATACGTTGATGACATCATAATACATGGTCTTAAAGACCATAATCAAAATCTGGAAAAAGTACTAAAATGACTTCAATGATACAATTTAAAGCTCAATCCAAGCAAGTGCAACTTTTTGAATCCTGAAGTACTATATGTGGGCCAATTAATTAAAAAAAATGGAGTCAAAACCGATCCCAGTGAACATGAGGTAATACGAAGGTATCCCGCACCACAGAACGTGTATGACGTGCGACGATTTGTAGCCTTCGGAAACTACTACAGACGTTTTATATCGAATTTTGCAGAAATAGCTCAATAGCTCAATGCACTCCTAAAGAAAAACAAATTGGTACTTTGGACAGAAGAACTCAAGATGTCGTTCGAAAGACACAAAACACAGCTGATAACTTTATCAGTTCTACAATATCCGAATTTTAACGAACCGTTCATTTTAACGACGGATACCCAAATTTGCGCTTGGAGCAGTGCTTTCGCAAGGCGAAATTGGACAGGATGTGCCAATATCATATGCCAGCAAGACATTAAATAAGCACGAGTTAAACAAATCAATTATCGAGAAAGAACTGCTTGGTATTCACTGGGAATAAATTTTTTTAGACCCTATCTCTATGGCAATAAATTCACGGTCGTAACAGATAACCGACCGCTGGTCAGCCTTTTCACGCACAAAAACCCGTCAGCGAAGTTAAGAAGAATTCGTTTGGACCTGATGGACTATGACTTCGACATTGTGTATTAACAAGGAAAAATGAACACAAACGGATATGATTTGTAAAGAATAAAGATAGATTCTGACAAGTTAAAGTCAATCATACCGATGGAAGTAAATGTTATCACGCGCAACATGGCGAAAGAGCAGCAAAACAAAAAAGATAAAACGGACAAAATAGAATTTGGCCAATTCTACATATGGGAATGTACATCCCTCTCCGATATGAGAAATATACATAGTAAAGATTCAATTCGAAATAAAATTAGATCCAGCATATGCGCAAAGAAAAAGCAAAAGCTTGCCAGATATATATAACTAAGAAAGGGGCAACCATTCAGTACAGCGATAATCCCATATCTAACTCTGGTTACATAATGGAGAAGCTGATACAAAAAATGAGCGGGAATAACATTGAAGAATTAGTACTCGCAAAGGACGATGCTATATTCAGTTACTTAGAGATAAATGAATTCAAGAAGAAATTCAATAAGCTGCAGCAGAATAATAAAAGTGGTAAGGCAACACCACTAAGAATATTACTTTATAGAACCCCCAATAAGAATTAATGTTCCCAAGAAAAAGGAAGAATTGATCAGAGAATATCACGACGCTATGCACGGTGGGCATGCTGGAATTAAACGCTGCATAAATAAGCTAAAACAACGGTACATCTGGAAAAACAAGATGGTCAAAGAATACATAAACAAATGTAACAAATGCGCAAAGAATAAATATATAAAATACACAAAGGAACCGATAGTGATAACAGACACGCCATCCAGTAGTGTAATAAAACCCGTTGATTACTCTCGCTATAAATCATATCACATGGCCGCCAAGCCACTTAGATGCAGCTACTGTCAGCAGTCCCACAGACTCTATCAATGTCAGAAGTTCATCCGACTTTCAACGAATGATAGGAGACAGATCATTGAAATAATGAAATTGTGTTCAAATTGTTTGACAGGAAGGCGAGAAAGGCCTCAGTAAATACAGCTGTAATATTTGCCAGCGTCATCATCATACGCTTCTACACCAAAGTAATGAAAAGCGACAGCATATTACACAAGCCACTGTGCATATATCAACAGCACAAACAGGAGAGGCTACAAAAATTAAACGTCAACAATGCCAGGTTGCTTTAGCCACTGCCCTTTTGAGGGCCAGAGCTGCAAATGGAGGATTCGAGCTTTTGCGTGCTTTGATCGATCAAGGATCGCAAGCTTCCTTCATTTCTGAGGAATCCGCTCAACTTCGTGGACTTCCTCGATTAAAAGCAAACGCACAGGTGTGTGGTGTAGGCATGACAAAGGAGGGACTTGTCAGACATAAGGTCAGGTTGGAACTTTCGCCACGCTTTTCATCACAGTTTTCTATAAGGATTGAGGCACTTGTGCTCTCTCAGCTAACAAGACAATTACCAGACTCAAAGGTAGCACATTACAAAAACCTACGTCTCGAAAATAATTTACTCCTAGCCGATCCGACATTTGGCACTCAGGCCCTATCGACATAATAATTGGAGCTGATATATTTAGTGCCATAATGTGTGAAGGAGTAAAGCAGTATGACAGTGGGTTATTTGGCCAGCAAAAGTAATTCGGCTGGATCTTAGCCGGACCGGTTGAGTGCGGAAATAACAGCGTCAATAAAATTACAAGCATGGTGTCATATATAAATCTGGATAACACATTAAACAAATTTTGGGAGATAGAAAACGTTGAAGCAGCCAGCACTCCAGTATCAGCTGATGACGCAGCGGGCGAACAACATTTTGCTCATAATCATATTCGAAATAATGATGGAAGTTACACGGTTAGAATGCCGTTTAAATCTAACAAGGCACAACTTCTACAAATTGAAAAGAGGTTTGTCTCCAATAAAAAGATGGAAGCTGACTACAAAGCTTTTATGCGAGAGTACATAAAACGTAATCACATGGTGCCAATTCAATCGGGTGCTGAAGAAGGGTACTATCTACCACATCAAGCTGTAACAAGGAAAGATAGCTCTACGACGAAACTACGAGTCTTATTTGACGCCTCGTCAAATACTACTGCCGGCATAAGCCTCAACGATACTCTGTATACAGGTCCAAAGCTCCAAACGGATTTAATCAACATCATAATACGCTGGAGGAAGCACAGATATGTCTTTACTGCCGACATTGAAAAAATGTACCGGCAGATAAAGGTCCATCCAGACGACCAAAAATATCTAAGGTGCTTTGGAGAGCATCAAGACAGGAACCAATCCAGGAGTCTAAATTAACAACGGTGACCTACGGCACCGCAACAGCACCTTTCCTCGCTATCAGGACAATTCAGCAACTGGCACAAGATAAGAAGGAAAGATATTGACGATGTGCTAACTGGAGCAGACACTCTCCGAGAAGCAAAGACATTACAGAGAGACCTGATAACGCTGTTAGAGTCTGGACGGTTCAAACTCCGAAAGTGGACAACAAATCAACAATCACTCCTTCAGCTACTTCACACCTGAAACGAAAGTTGTATAGCCCGTGGAGCAGTTGTGTTGTGCCTCCCTCTTGACAAATGTTTATATCAATAAACATAGCCACTCATAGCACTGGGTGTATGCAGCAGTTAAATGCTCCCATTACTGCTATGCTGCACCGGTCCATCAATCCTGCAACAAGAAACAAACAAACCACAAAGAATCATTTTATTTAATAAAAATATAAAATTATTACCTAATTGAGTTTCAAAGATTTCCACGAAGTAAAGAAATAAGAAATATAAAATTTTCCCGTGCCAGCTGTCACGTCAATATAACTATTTCACACAATGTTGACAACCTAGAGAAATCAAACATATTCTAAGATAAAATGGAAATAATGTACGTAGTGGAACGAAATATTGCCCTAGAGACATCGAATCTAACACAATTCCATGAATCAATCAAACTTCCCTATTACCATGAATCAAGTTCGAGGAAGTAAATATGATTCGCAATCTTATTCGATATACTGTACAAATTAATAAGTTTTCGTTGCAAGTAAGTATATTTAACAAAGCGAAAGTCATTTTATACCATATTGATTGAAAATAACATAAATTAGTTTAAATTATTTTTAAAGATATTTAGCAAAAAACAGCTTGATAGCAGCAATGTCTAAAATGGTAACACTGTATAAACAAATGATGTGTTGCAGTTGCTATGCTGGGTTATTGTTGCTATGCTAGGTTATTGTTACTAAGCCAATTATTGTTGCCATGCGCCTTGCACTACCGTTCTTTTGCGCCGTGTGCAAACCATGGCTATATAAACAGCAATTTAACTTGACTCGATCTTTTTTCAGTTTGGCAGTGGAGTGAGTGACTTGATAAATTTTTAGTGGTATTTCCTAGTGTTGTGAATTTTTATTAACAGTCTAACATTTTGTTTGGTTGACAATTGATATATAGTTTTCTTATTCCGAGTTGCGACTAGATTAGGAGACTTATTTGAATAGCGACTAAAATAAAGATTCTTATTACTGGTAACGACTGTAATAAGAAATTTTACTAACACTAAACACCTTATTGTGGGTAACGACTACAATAAAGATTCTTATTACGTGTAACGACAGTAATAAGAAATTTTACTAACACTAAACACTTTATTGTGGGTAACGACTGCAATAAAGATTCTTATTACGGGTAACGACTGTAACAAGAAATTTTGCTAACACTAAACACTTCATTGTGGGTAACGACTACAATAAAGATTCTTATTACGGGTAACGACTGTAATAAGAAATTTACTAACACTACACACTTTATTGTGGGTAACGATTATATAAGGATTCTTAATACGGGTAACGACTGTAATAAGAAAAGTACTAACATTAAACACATTATTGTGAGTAACGACTACAATAAAGATTCTTATTACGAGTAACGGCTGTAATAAGAAAATTACTAACATTAAACACTTTCTTGTGGGCAACGACTACAATAAAGATTCTTATTACGGGTAACGGCTGTAATAAGAAAATTACTAACAAAACGCTTTGTTGTGGGTAACGACTACAATAAAGATTGTTATTACGGGTAACGACTGTGATAAGAAAATGACTAACAAAACACTTTAATGTGGGTAACGACTACACTAGAGATTCTTATTACGGGTAACGACTGTAATAAGAAAATTACTAACAAAACACTTTATTGTGGGTAACGACTACAATAAAGAGTCTTATTACGGGTAACGACTACAATAAAGAGTCTTATTACGGTAACGACTACAATAAAGAGTCCAATTACGGGTAACGACTGTAATAAGAAAATTACTAACAAAACACTTTGTTGTGGGTAACGACTGCAATTAAGATTCTGTGCGTTTCGCCTGCAGTAAGAACTGCTCACCTCACTTTATTCTGGGTATCGACCAGAATAAAGAATATCCCAATCCCAACCTCAGTTAAAATTATTGAAATCAAGTCAATCAACTGCCAAACATAGATCAGGTGAGTACAAAATTTATTGCAACAAAATTATTATATTTATTATATATCTTATATTTTCCATTTATTGTAATTTGATAAAGTGAGCTATTAGTATTTTAAATTTATCGAGTATTAAAGCTCTAGTTTAACAGTGAAGTATATATCTGTAGACAAACAATTAAAACCACCGACTTTATACCAGTGGCATAAATTTTTACCACATTATTCATTTTTGCATGTACGCTCTGACTACGGGCAGTACATTTTATGGTCTTTCGTAGCCAAATTTAAAGTCTAGTGGTATATATTATATATCTTTCAAAGATGTGTTCACTTCAAAAACTTTTCGCTAACCAAGTCACCTCTGCACAAATATTCCAAAAATCGTTCAATAACTACAAAAATACTGATGTAGAAAAACGAACGAGAGGACTAATTTCTAAGCGAAATTTGGTCCGACTATAAGAATACGCATTATACAATTCTCCAAGCTACTCAGCCTTTAGAGGCTAGCGAATTGCAAAAATACGATTATTTTGCGAACGATCAGTTCTCTAGCGTGGAAAATAAATATTACACGTTTCGAGGTATTCTCAGAGATGCAATGGATGCATTCGAAACAAAAGTAGAATCAAAACCTAACACGGAGAATGAATCCTCTTCGTTTCTGAGATTGCCCAGCATCACAATACCAAAATTCTCTGTGTCATATGAGTCATGGAGGTCGTTTCACGATCTATTCCATTCCTTGGTTCATACGAATTCTGCGCTATCACCAGTGCAGAAATTTCATTACTTGAAATCAAGTGTTTCTGGAGAAGCAGAACACTTATTGCGTCAACTTCCTATGACCAACTCGAGTTATGACAGCGCATGGAAGATATTGCTGAACAGGTATGACAACAAGCGAGTGTTAATTAATGCTCAGCTAAAAATTCCATTCAATTTACCTAAAGTAACACAAGAGTCAGCCAGGGCTATAAAAACAGTGCTGGACAAATCTTTCGAATGTATATACGAACTTGAAGCATTAGAAGTCCCCATTAAAGACTGGGATACAATCTTGATTTATATGCTGGTGCAGTGCTTGCCAGCAGAAACTGATCGCTTATGGGAACAAGAGGTAAACAGTGCAGATGGAGCCTATCCTTGAATCTTTGAAGACGATTCTAGAGACAAGATTTAGAACTCTCGAAGCAATCTCAGACGCAAAACCAAATCCAGCCAATAAATCAGCTCAAATACCAAGAGCATTGACTAACTTTACATCATCTGGCGACAGATGCATAATATGTAAAGAGCAGCATCGATTATTTAAATGCCCCAAATTTATTAAATTGGACGTTGATTCAAAATTGTCACGTCAAATCGGCTGTGCATTAACTGCGTCTCAAAAAGCCATAATACAAAATATTGCGCCAGCAAGTTGACATGCCAGCGATGTGGAAGGGAACATCATTCCTTACTTCATAGGAATATCACAAATCCACAGGGTTCGCCTAAACAAACAGACAACCCACACGTACAAGTAGAACCTTGTAACTCGCCTTCCACATCCAATGCATCAGTTCAAACGCTTCCCGCGAATCAAATAATGCGAACTATATAAGTCTTGCTTGCCACAGTATTGCCTAAAGTTCCATAAAAAAAGGGCACCATGTTCACTTTACGAGCTTTGATCGACTCAGGCTCTCAAGTGGCGTTCATAACAAAGGCTGCTGCACGCAAGCTGTAATTGGCTACTATGAACACATCGATGCAAATCACTGGCGTAGAAAAATCAGAATCTATGAGTGTTAGCAAACAAGCATCAGTAAACATTCACTCTTATTCAACCTCGAATAAGATAACCACGATAAATGCCCTTATCGTGAACACCATCACGGACATACTGCCTCCGTCCACCATTCCAAGCAAGGAATGGAGCCACGTACATGGCCTGCAACTCGCAGATCCCCTGTTTTTCAAGCCAGGAAAAGTCGACCTGCTCTTAGGAGCAGACACCTCCAGGTACACCTATAGCACAAAACAGCACCTTAGGTTAGATCCTTTTCGGCAATTTAAAAGACACTCACACAATTTCCACAGTGTCCACATTAACAGTAAATGCTCATTACGAGGAAGAGTCTTCTCTCGATAAACTTCTGCGGCGGTTCTGGGAAACCGAAGACCCCAGGAAGACAACTGTCTAAGGTAGACCGCGATTGTGAACAGTTTTATCAAAAAACTCACCATCGAAACGCAATGGGCCGTTACGAAGTCCGCTTGCCCTTTATTAATGAAGGTCCCAGCTTAGGTGACTCTCGTGGCATGGCTCTACGAAGGTTTTATTGTCTAGAGCAGCAAAATCCTGAGCTTAGTCAGGAATACAAGGCTTGCATCAACGAATATAAATCATTAGGGCACATGATATTGGCTGATAAAGAGGCCACTCGTGATAAATGTTATTATCTTCCTCACCACGCCGTCATCAAGCATAGCACTACGAGCATCACTATCAGCATTCAACCCCTAGATCAAAATTTTCAACGAATAGTCTGGAGAAATAATCCCAGCGAAAGCATCAGAGACTATAAGTTAACCACGGTCACATTTGGCACAACGCCATCTCTTTAGCCATCAATACCCTTCACCAATTAGCAACTGATAAAGCTGCAAAATATC
This sequence comes from Dioctria linearis, assembly GCA_963930735.1. Classification (NCBI taxonomy): domain Eukaryota; kingdom Metazoa; phylum Arthropoda; class Insecta; order Diptera; family Asilidae; genus Dioctria; species Dioctria linearis. The sequence continues at coordinate 101,341,763 of OZ005742.1, forward strand.
CTATAGCTGCCAAAATTATACCGCGTGATTTTTATGTTGATGATCTGCTCACTGGAGTAGATTCCATCGATGAAGCCTTGGAGATACAAGCGCAGATAATTAACATTTTGTCGTCAGAAGGCTTCAACCTAAGGAAATGGGTAAGCAATTCATCGGATCTCCTATCAAGCATTCCGGAAGAACATAGGGAAGTACAACTTCCATTACGGTTAGCAAGTGATGAATCTGTAAAAACCCTGGGAATGCATTGGCACCCAGGAACTGACCATTTCACTTTGCAATATAAACAATTCGCAGATCGCATTTCTACAAAGCGTTGTGTGTTGTCAGAAATTGATAGACTTTTTGACCGACTAGGTTGGATATCTCCGATCATAGTTACAGCCAAAATTCTGATGTAAACCTTATAGCTTTCGGGATGCTCATGGGACAAGCCGATACCTTCACATATCGACATGCACTGGCGACAATTTAACGAAAAGCTATTTCACATTAGCTCAATCCATATACCACGGTGGATATTCACCACTAATGATTTATCAATGTGGCAGATACACGGATTTTCCGACGCGTCCAATCGCGCGTATTCGGCGGCAGTATATATCAGAGCTATAGATGAAGAAGGAAACGTGCATGTTAGTTTACTAATGGCAAATTCCAAAATAGCACCTGTCAAACCTATCACGCCTCCTCGTCTCGAGTTATGTGGCGCAGTACTTTTAATTCGACTCATTGATCGAATTAAAACCGATCTAAATCTTACTAAGATCCCCATATTCGCTTGGACAGATTCCTCTATTGTTCTATCGTGGATCCGTAATCATCCGAACTAGTACAAAACTTTTGTTGCAAATAGGATTGCAGAAATCCAAAATTTAACTGATATACAGTCATGGCATCACGTGCGTTCTAACGAGAATCCTGCCGACTGCAACTCCAGGGCAATTGAACCTGCTTCATTAAACTCCCATCAATTGTGGTCGCATGGACCTCAGTGGCTGATGGATCCTGAAGAAAAGTGGCCTCAATCATTACCTGTTACGGAAAGCAACATAGAATCTGAACAAAAGCGAGTAAGCTGTTTATCTACTACTCAGTCAAACACTCATGAACTTTTTAGTAAATTCTCAACGTTTGTTAAATTGCAGCGTGTCATTGCTTACTGTTTCAGGTTTATCAACCAGAGCCGCAAAATAGTTCCCAAAACTCACCGCAATAATTCCATACTCCAACCTGTTGAGATGAATCGGGAAAATCAATTGCTAATCAAGCTAGCTTAAAACGATGCATTTGAAAGTGAAACTAAACACTTACAAGCAGGCACTCTATTTTCCTCCAAAAGCAAAGTTTTGTCTCTCAACCCATTTCTGGATAATCATAGATTATTGCGTGTGGGTGGTCGTCTGCAAAATGCCGATATTCCATTCAATCAAAAAGACCTAATCATATTGCGGAGAGAGCCCAACTTAACAACATTAATAATCAACCATTTCCATATTAAACTTTGCATGGAGGTCTGCAATTAGTTCTATCAACAATGAGAAATGATTTCTGCCTTCAACGAGGAAGAAAGACAGTTAAAACTGTTCTACACAAATGTATAATTTGCTACAAACAATCCGCCACAAATTGGAACCAAATCATGGGGAACCTACCTGCCTCGAGAGACCGTTTCAACAAACTGGGGTGGATTATGCTGGTCCCATTAGCTTAAAAATGTCCAAGCATAGACGAAATCGGTTCTACAAGGGCTATATTTGTATTTTCATCTGCATGGCCACCACTGCAGCCTTTATAGCAGCATTTCGACGATTTTCTAGTCGACGAGGACTATGTACGGATATATACTCCGATTGCGGAACAAACTTCGTTGGAGCTGATAGAATTTTACAAACGGACATTAAGATTGCCATACAAAAAGTAAAGAAATAGAATACGGAATACGGTGGTATTTTAACCCGCCTTCAGCATCACATTTTGGAGGTCTCTGGGAAGCAGGAGTTAAGTCAAACAAGCACCATCTTAGGCGCATATTAGGAAATTCATCGTTAACTTCCGAAGATTTGGCAACCGTCTTAGCACAGATTGAAGCCTGCTTAAACTCCAAGCCATTATGTCCCGTCTAAGACGACCCAGATGATCTTACCACGTTAACACCTGGACATTTTTTGATAGGCAGTGCATTGATCACTCCTCCAGAACCAATAAATGAGGAAAGATGTCATCGATAACGATGTACAATCATTACACCAACAGTTTTGCAATAAATGGTGCAATGACTATTTGCATTTCTTGCAAAACAGGCCAAAATGGCAAACTCTAGTCTCCAATCCTAAAATAGGAGACCTAGTCGTCATAAAAGAACCCAATATGCCAGCATGTCGTTGGATACTGGGACGTATTATCGATCTACATCCAGGAGCAGACAAACTAGTAAGAGTCGTAAGTATTCAAACTCAAAACGGAGTTTTAAAAAGACCAGTAACAGAGTTTGCCATACTTCCTCTAACTTAAAGGACATTTCAAACTTACTTCCTTTTTAACTTAGTTATTTGTCCCAAAATATTTATTCTGCACCCAAATTGGCATTCTAATCAAAGTATATATTGATGTGTGCATTTCACCATTGTCATTCACATATAAATGATAAAATTCCATTCAACAATTTCACATATCCATGTACATACGAAAAACACAAAACAAAAACAATACATTCCTCTTCAAATGTACAAAATATATTTTTTCTACGATGCATTTTAATGTATTGTTAAAATAATAGCAAATTTGCCTCGATACAAATTTGTCTGCTTGCAATTGAATCATTTAACCGCTAATCAGATAAGCAGAATTCATGCCAAAGTTGAAAATGAAGAGACAAAAGATCCGTCAGGCCTCCTTAATTATGAATTTTGTGCAATACAAGTTACAGGAAAAGTTTTCGAGTTAGTAGTGATACTATGGAAACTTCAGGGCAAGAAAGCAAGAATAATTTACCGCCAACTCCAGGCAGGACTGTAGAGCAGGAAGTGAATGCAATTTGGAACCTGGAAAGGCAATTAAATAAGCTGCGTACGGCATCCCAAATGAGCGAGATTGGCAGACGACTCCGCTATCTTCAACTGGAGGATTCAGAAATAATCGAGATTAACGATTCGCCACCACCGTCTCCAAATCGCCAACAATCAGTAGTTCCAGAGCTATCCACTGCAGAAGCTTCATTGGACATCTTAACTTCTAAGGAAGCAATTTTGGAAGAGACAGGACTAACGTCTGCTGCAACATGCACTATAAGTCAGCTTGAGGATTCGCCACCCCCTTATTTAAATCATCAACAACCAGCAGTTTCAAGGCCATCCACTGCAGAAGCTATAGTGGGAACCTCAGCTCCTAAAGTAACCATTTTGGACGGTGTAGGACTAATGCCTGCCGCAGCATCCACAAAAGACCTGCAATTAACGGTGACAGATCATAACACTGGAGCCATCGAAAGCTTCGTAGTTTCTTGGGATGCTCTCGAGAAATCAAAAAAACGTAAGCAGCGGTTCACTACTCAAACTGGAGTACGATATAATGTACGCCTATTGAAAGATGCAGGCATCAAGGTGTTGAAATAAAATGTTGCAAAAAATATCTATACATTTTTTTCTGTTTCTTCTCTTTTCTTTATCTCTCAAAATCTAACCTTCAGCAGTCTACGTTGGTAATTGGGGTTGTATAAATGAAACTGCGGTGAAATGAAAGACATCAACTAATGTTTCTTTAGTTTTTATTGTTCTTCTTCCTTTCAGATTTAATCTACATATATGTAGCATTCTACACCAAGTGTGTAATACAAATCAACACAATATTTGAAAGGCAACCTAGCCTTTCAACGGGGGGTAGTATGTTCAGGAAACTACTTCACACTTGAAACGAAAGTTGTATAGCCCGTGGAGCAGTTGTGTTCTGCCTCCCTCTTGACAAATGTTTATATCAATAAACATAGTCACTCATAGCACTGGGTGTATGCAGCAGTTAAATGCTCCCATTACTGCTATGCTGCAGCGGTCCATCAATCTTGCAACAAGAAACAAACAAACCACAAAGAATCATTTTATTTAATAAAAATATGAAATTATTACCTAATTGAGTTTTAAAGATTTCCACGAAGAAAAGCCAGCAAATATAAAATTTTCCCGTGCCAGCTGTCACGTCACACAATGTTGACAACCTAGAGAAATCAAACATATTCTAAGATAAAATGGAAATAAGGAACGTAGTGGAACCAAATATTGCCCTAGAGACATCGAATCACACAATTCCATGAATCAATCAAATTTCCCTATTACCATGAATCAAGTTCGAGGAAGTAAATATGATTCGCAATCTTATTCGATATATTGTACAAATTAATATGTTTTCGTTGCAAGTAAGTATATTTAACAAAGCGAAAGTCATTTTATACCATATTGATTGAAAATAACATAAATTAGTTTAAATTATTTTTAAAGATATTTAGCAAAAAACAGCTTGATAGCAGCAATGACTAAAATGGTAACACTGTATAAACACATGATGTGTTGCAGTTGCTATGCTGGGTTATAGTAGCTATGCTAGGTTATTGTTACTAAGCCATTTTTTGTTGCCATGCGCCTTTGACTACCGTTCCTTGGTGCCGTCTGCAAACCATGGCTATATAAACAGCAATTTAACTTGACTCGATCTCTTTTTCAGTTTGGCAGTGCAGTGAGTGACTTGATAAATTTTTAGTGGTATTTCCTAGTGTTGTGAATTTTTATTAATAGTCTAACACTTTGTTTGTTGTTTGTTGTGAGGAGATTTATTTGAATAGCGACTAAGATAAAGATTTTTATTACGGGTAACGACTGTAATAAGAAATTTTACTAACACTAAACACTTTATTGTGGGTAACGACTACAATAAAGATTCTTATTACGGGTAATGACTGTAATAATAAATTTTACTAACACTAAACACTTTATTGTTGGTAACGACTACAATATAGATTCTTATTACGGGTATCGACTGAAATAAGAAATTTTACTAACACTAAACACTTTATTGTGGGTAACGACTACAATAAAGATTCTTATTACGGGTAACGACTGTAATAATAAATTTACTAGCAGTAAACACTTTATTCTGGGTAACGACTACAATAAGGATTCTTATTACGGGTAACGACTGTAATAAGAATATTACTAACAAAACACTTTATTGTGGGTAACGACTACAATAAAGAGTCTTATTACGGGTAACGACTCTAATAAGAAAATACTAACAAAACACTTTGTTGTGGGTAATGACTGCAATAAAGATTCTGTGGGTTTCGACTGCAGTAAGAACTACTCACCCCACTTTATTCTGGGTATCGACCAGAATAAAGAATATCCCAATCCCAACCTCAGTTAAAATTATTGAAATCAAGTCAATCAACTGCCAAACATAGATCAGGTGAGTACAAAGTTTATTGCAACAAAATTGTTATATTTATTATGTATCTTATATTTTCTATTTATTGAAATTTGATAAAGTGAGCTATTATTATTTTAAATTCATCGAGTATTAAAGCTCTAGTTTAACAGTGAAGTGTATAATTTGTAGACAGACAATTAAAACCACTAACAAACATCATTGCCCCGGCTGGAACTTTGTGCAGCACTACTGCTAGCAAAACTAATGATGAGGACTAATTACGCTTTTGACCTCAAGGATATTAACCCGTACGCTTGGACAGAGATTCAAAAATCGCTTTAGCATGGATTCAAGCCGAAAGTAAAATTGGGAAAGTTTTGTTGATCACAGAGTCGCCGAAATCAGAGCGACAATAAAACCCTCAGCATGGCAGTATGTTAAGTCTGACAACAACCCTGCAGATTGCGCCTCCAGAGGCATATCGCCAACACAATTAAAAGCACACCCACTATGGCGGACAGGTCCACAGTGGTTAACTTTATCCAAGGAAAGCTGGCCTGCTGATTCATCTACTAAAGAAGACAGTCGTTAACCGGTGACAACTGGATGTGCCGTCACCTCTCCCATGATAACGGCTAAACGTAACGACATCTTCAGTAAATTTTCCAATAAGAGCTACATCAAACACTTATACGCTGTATTAAAATTGTACAACAAGAGAGCTTTCCTAATAAAATTGCAGCAATATGCACGAGAAAACCACTACCACGATCAAGTAAGCTACTTTCTCTAACTCCGTTTTTAGATAATGATCAGCTCTTACGTCTGGGTGGAAGGCTAGACCACTCCCAATTGACACTCAATGAGAAGCATCCCATAAATCTACCGCATCGACATCAAGTTACCTCGCTTATCATTCAAGATGCTGACTTAAAAACACTTCATGGTGGAAATCAAGCCACTTTAGCCTACCTCCGCCAAAAATACTGGATCGTTGATGCAAAAAGCTCAATAGAGGTCATAGTACATCGATGCACAACATGCTGCCGATATTGAGGGATATCCGCCAAGCAATTAATGGGTAACCTTCCCGCACCAAGAGTGGTCCCATCAAAACCTTTCACATACACCGGATTTGACTACGCTGGTCCATTCTATCTCCGTGTGTCTAAAGGCAGAGGTACCAAGTCATGTAAAGGCTATATAGCCGTGTTCGTCTGCCTCTCCACAAAAGCGCTGCATTTAGAAGCCTTCAGCGATCTTACTACTGATGCTTTCCTGGCAGCATACAAACGCTTTACAGTTAGCAGAGGGCACTACACAAACATGTATAGTGATTGTGGTACAACGTTTGTCGGAGCTAAAAATGAGCTAGACAGGCAATCCTCCAACATAGTACAGAATTCTCATAACAGGCATCCCAGTATATTGCAAATAATGGTACTCAGTGGAGTTTCTTCCGCTAGCGTGTCCCCACTTCGGAGGCCTTTGGGAAGCGGGAGTTATATCGACGAAATTAAAACCTAAAGCGTATTGCTGGCAAATTTAATTGGTGCTTTGAGGAATTTAGTAGTCTGCTAGACCAAATAGAGGCGTGTCTGAACTCATGACCACTCTGCCCGTTAAGTAATGATCATGATGATCTGGAAGTACTAACACCAGGACATTTTTTGGTAGGAGGCGCAGGAGGAGAAATGCACCATAACAACCTAATACTTCATAAACGAAACGGAAATCATCTAATGAAAAAGCGACAAAGAAGGGCACGTTTAGAAATCATAGGAACAGTTCAACATAGTTTATTTGGAGTATTGGATAAAAATTACGCAGATTACATAGAGGAAGAAATGGAAAAGCTCAAAGAGAATGAAAACTACTTGCTTTCTCTAGCAAAAAATCAAACCTCAATAGCTGACGTGACCGTAAATTTACTAAAGAAAATAACAGAAGAGATCCAGCAACAATATGAGGTCTTCAATAATCATATAACGACCAATTTGGAAGAGCTGAAGGAGGGCATCCAGAAAAGTGAAATAGTACAACCGTTCACTGCCCTAACAGCATACACAAGTCTTATCACAAACAATTACGAAAGGGTACAAAAGGTGTTAATCGAGTTAATACTTGATGCCCATAATGGTAAAATCAGTCCATTTTTAACCACAACAACTTCACGCTCAAATAAAACATATTCGAGAAAATATTCCAACATCACTGATCATTCCCGGTGAAACACATTCCGAAGAATTAATTAATCTCTACAAGTTTATAACAGTAAAAAGTAGGGTAATGGACACCAAGATTATCTTTAAAATACAAATACCAAGGCCAGACGCAACATTATTCCAGCTTTTTAAAATATATCCTATTCCGACAGAACGCAATGGAGAGTACTTCTACATAGAACCATCATCAGAATTCCTAGCAACCACCCTACATGGAGATCATTACTATCCTCTAACTCAAACTGAAAAATCAGGCTGCATCAACACAGAGAGTCTCGGCTATCTTTGCCAACAGCAACATCCTATATACACAGGTTGGCATCAAGCAGTCGCTGTGAAATGGACTTGCTAAATCACCAAAAGCCACCACTGTCTGCTTGTAATGTTAAGAAGATCCATCCACCACAGTATTGGATACATCTTTAACACCCTAAGCCCTGGATTTTCGTGGTGAATTAAGAGACCACGATTAATATTGTATGTGGTACTCAAGTCCTGATTAAAAGACTTAAAAAAAGCGGTATTATAAGACTAAACGAAAGTTGCCAAATAAAACATCCAGCTATAAGTATAACCGCACAAAACACGTATTCAAATGTCCAAAGGTCATCTTTCCTACCGCTATCAAACCTATCGACCCTTCTCACAGCAAAGCAGCAACATGATGAGGTAGATACTAAGCCCATCCCACTTATACACTTGGATACCAAGCCTTTATCATACATCCAATTCAATCAAATCAAGGACAAATTTCCCGTGATCGATAATCATCATGTGCACCATTATACGATCACGTAATTATTTCTAAAAATAATATTTTTTCCCATCAAATTGTTACGCAGCCATTAACGCGTAAGAAATGTAGCTTCAGCGGAGAGGTTCGTAGGGTGAAACATTACTGTTAACTGCCTATATAACCTATTGGTTTGTATGATTAATATTCATAACCAGTCTACATTTGGGTCGACGTCAATTGAATAAATTATAAACAATACTCTTGTAGTATCCCAGAGTGATGTTACCAATTCTTTGATATGACTGCACTCTCTGGTTTCACATATTTTACTTTCAAAATTCCGGTTCCCATATCCACATCTTTAACCATCCAATAATCAACTTCTTCGTATGTACGTATATCTTTGCAAGAACAATATTACCCGATCCCAGTATTACTCCCTTATATTCCAGAGGAAAAGATTAATCTATTTTTAGGAATGTACTATCGAGTCGGAACACAAAATTTATCAGATATTGCATTAGAGGACTTGAACAAAATCATTTCATTCTTACGTCGCCTAAGCGATTTTTCTAATTAGGACACTGACAAAAATAAATTTGAAATCGTAGGTCCATCCTCTACAGTATTCTTGATGGTCGTACCCAATTTAAAACATTGTTGTATTATCGCCAATAAGAGCTTGACCAAACTTCCTCGTGATCCAAAAAGAAATTTTAGTATGCAAAAAACATTCAAATAGAAATTTTTTAATCCTGAGACAGAAGACACATACATTCGAGCGTCGAGAAGAATTAATATCAAGTGCATAGGTTTAAATAATGGACTTCGTATAGCCACGATCCCAACACCTCATGTGCGCCCTTACACAATATATATCCTTCGCCAAAAGGAAACTAATCTTCTGCTTGGATTGAGTGAGGCCGACGTATCAATCATAAGGTGAGTTCGAGCTGTAGGGCTTCAAATCTTTAACATGCCAAATGCCGCACCCCTTTCCGCTTTCGTTTTCTAATTCATACGTCCACGGTGAAACTCGGCGCTTAATTGTGAAAGGTCCCACATATTTAGGTGCTAATTTAGCGGCAAAATGTTTTGCTGCGTCGTAAAGTACAAAGTTTCTTTTCCATACAACATCATTTGGAACGAATTTTATATCTCTTCTACGAAGATTGTACCACTTCTGACTCGTAATGCAGGCTTTCTTCAAACGTTGGCCTTGGCGTGAGCTTGGATATCCCGTACGACAGAGTCTTTGCCGACCCATAAACTCATTCCATTGGTTGACATCTCTCTGCCAAAGTTCGCAAAATAGGGACTTAACTTATTCACTTCGTGCTGTGATGTTCGGATTGCACAAGTTACCTTTTGTAGCTGGATATCCCAGTTACGGTGATTGTCCGATACGTAAGCGCGAAGCATTGTTTTTACCACTTGGCTGACACGTTCTGACGGGTTGACTTGGGGGTGGAATAGGGCGGTAAAGTTTATTTGTACTTCATACTTATCACAGAGGGCTCTAAACTCCTTACTAGTAAACTGAGCTCCATTGTCACAGAAGACACTTCGAAGTGCTCCGAATAGTAGAATTATATGGTCTTCAACGTTTCGACAGACCAATTTTGCTGTAGCCGACCCCAGAGGAAAGAGAAGGACGAATTTGCTAAACTGGTCTACTGCTGTCAGTATAAAAGTATAGCCTTGGTTCGATCTTGGAAGCGGACCGATCAAATCAATACATACAACTTCCCAAGGACGAGTGGCCTGCTTTCTTGTAGCCATTAGTCCTCTAGGCTTACGCAACTCCGGCTTGACCGCTTGGCATATTAGACAATTTTTCACATACTGTGCAGTGTCTTTCCGCATACCTGGCCAGTAAAACTGTTGCTGAAGACGATTATAACTCTTTTGTATACCTCCGTGACCTGATATCGGCTAATCATGTGCATAATACAGTATCTCTTTCCTGTTTTCTTTCGGGACTACTTCTCTCCAATAGTCCGAGTCGATTGCTAAAGTAGGGTACTTTACTCGAATTTGTTTCGATAGCTTCCCTTGTTCCATACGCCAATCCGTATATTCCGATGGATGTGTGTCTACTCGTTCCAACATTTTATTATACCATTTGTCGGTTGATTTCACATTCGATTCGGTTCTAATCAAATCAATTATGGGTACGGCCCTTGAAAGAAAGTCTGGTAAAACATGCTCTTTGCCTTTCCTATGCACAATCTCAAAGTCATGCTGCTGCATCTTTACTGCTCATCGCGCAAGACGACCAGTGGAGTCTTTTAAATTGCTCAACCAAACCAGCGATGCATGCTCAGTGACGACTACGAAGTGAGAACCCTCCAGATAGGGCCTCAATTTATTCGCTGCCCATAAGACCGCATTCACGCTCTGTAGTGGAAAAATTTCTTTCGAAGCGGTTAAGAGAGCGACTTAAATAGGCAATGACTTTTTCTTCGTCTTTCTCCTTTTGCGTTAAAACCGCACCAATTCCATAGCCGGATGCATCGGTGTGCACTATGAATGGAATTTCAAAGTTGGGGCACGTCAATATTGGAGCGCTTACTAGTCTTTCTTTAATAGACTGAAAGGATTGTTCGCACTCATCGGTCCAAACGAAAATATCCAAAATACTCTTAACTTTATCGGGATCTACTTGCAACCCATTTGCACCCACAACATAGTATTTAAGCTCGGAACGACAGAATTCACACTTGTCATAATTAATAATTAAGCCGGCCTTTCGTAATCGTTCAAGTACATCTGATAATACTTCTAAGTGTTTTTCGAAGGTTCGAGTAACGATAATAACATCGTCAAGGTACACGAATACATGATGCTCTAGGGCACCCGACCATACGCGGTCAATTAATCTTTTCGAAGTCGCAGGTGAATTTGTTAGACCAAATGGCATTCGACGAAATTGGTAAAGACCTCTTCCCGGCACCGTGAAGGCTGTATATTGTTTTGAGCACACCGACATGGGGACCTGCCAAAAAGCAGACTTAATGTCTAACTATGATATATATTTGGCGTCCCTCAACTTATCTAATGTTGACGATACATATGGGATACGGTAGGCATCTTTCTACGTGACTTATTTAATTTTCTGTAACAGAAACGAAAACTTTCATCTCTCTTCTTAATCATCACTATGGGCGCAGCCCAAGAACTATCAGAGGGTTCAACGATCCCTTCTTCTAACATTTGATTCAGCTCAATATCAATAGATCTCTGAAGAGTAGGAGAAACCGCGAAGAACCGTTGCTTGATTGGTTGGGAATCTGTTTTTATAACGTGCTCAACCACGTTAGTTTTCCCTAATCCTTCACCCATTACTTGTTTCGTGTCAATTATTAAGTTTTCCAGGCGACGGTTTTGCTCCTCTGTAAGCGTGCATCGGTTCTCTATAGGACAAATATCAACCCGGCTGGGAACATTTTTAAAATGACATACCTCTTCATTGAAATTTGCCGTGATTTGCATCTTTTTCCAAAAATCTGTTCCAAGTATTATTTCCTGAGGCAACGCTGGGATTATCAAAATTTCAAGTATTTTTATTACGTCCCGCACCTGTACCTATAGAAACAGTCGCCGTGCCGGTTATCTCTACTTTATCTACATTTGCAAGGGTCGCCGAGTTTGCAAGAGTTTTATTAAGTTCTATGTTCATAGCTTGTAGTTTTTGCCACCCAATATCCCCAACTACAGTTCTCGAGGCACCCGAGTCTAGCAATCCAATCATCGGTACATTAAAAATTGAAACTTCTAAATACATCCTTTCATCGTCTTTCACTTGAGTGAATATAAAATCCAGCATGGCTGATTTGAAAGGGTCATTATTGTCTTGTCCACTCGATTTAAATATGCTTTTTACTGCTGCGGCTTTTTGCAAAGTATTGGAGTTCAGATTGCCGCCTACCGCTGAGCTCTCTACTCGTTCGCGGACTTCTGCGACTGCGACTGCTATTATTGAGGGCTTGTACTCCACAATTACGACAATGAGCACGAATGGTTCCTACTGTACCACAACCAAAACAACGCCGAGGTTGGCTACAGAATCGAGATGTGTGACCTTTCCTATTACAGTTGTAACATTCATACGCTTTCTGTTGATTCGTAATGGTCGATATATGCTGACTCGAGTATGAAACGTACGCAAGCTCCGGCTCTAATAAATGTGAACTTCTTCTCGACGGAGGGGGTATAAATGCTTCAACCGAGGAACGGACTGCTTCTAGCTTTCTTCCCATTCTAACTAAATCCGCTACTGCAACGATCTCGCTTAAGCAGAGTTGGGTTTGGTAAAAAGGGCTTACGTTTCTTTTTAAAATTCTCATCATTTGGTCTTCCCTCATTGGTTCCGTCAAACGCGAAAATAAGCAATTCATTACCGCCACGTATGTACTGCCCGTAGTAAGAGCGTACATGCAATAAATGAAAAATGTGGTGAGACTTGATGCCGCTGGTATAAAGTTAATGGTTTTAATTGTATGTCTACAAATTATACACTTCACTTATAAACTAGAGCTTTAATACTCGATAAATGTAAAATACTAATAGCTCACTTTATCAAATTTTAATAAACGGAAAATATAAGATATGTAATAAATATAGTAATGTTGTTGCAATAAACTTTGTACTCACCTGATCTATGTTTGGCAGTTGATTGACTTGATTTCAATAACTTTAATAGAGGTTGGGATTGGGATATTCTTCATTTTGCTCGATACCCAGAATAAAGTGAGGTGAGTAGTTCTTACTGCAGTCGAAACCCACATAATTTTTATTGCAGTCGTTACCCACAACAAAGTGTTTTATTAGTAATTTTCTTATTACAGTCGTTGCCCGTAATAAGAATCTTTATTGTAGTCGTTAACCACAATTAAGTGTTCTGTCAGTAATTTTCTTATTACAGTCGTTACCCGTAAGAAGAATCTTTATTGTAGTCGTTACCCACAATAAAGTGTTTTGTTAGTAATTTTCTTATTACAGTCGTTACCCGTAATAAGAATCGTTATTGTAGTCGCTACCCACAATAAAGTGTATAGTATTAGTAAAATTTCTTATTACAGTCGTTACCCGTAATAAGAATCTTTATTGTAGTCGCTACCCACAATAAAGTGTTTAGTGTTAGTAAAATTTATTATTACAGTCGCTACCCGTAATAAGAATCTTTATTGTAGTCGCTACCCACAATAAAGTGTATAATATTGGTAAAATTTCTTATTACAGTCGTTACCCGTAATAAGAATCTTTATTGTAGTCGCTACCCACAATAAAGTGTATAGTGTTAGTAAAATTTCTTATCACAGTCGTTACCCGTAATAAGAATCTTTATTGTAGTCGCTACCCACAATAAAGTGTATAGTATTAGTAAAATTTCTTATGACAGTCGTTACCCGTAAGAAGAATCTTTAGTTAGTCGCTATCCAAATTAATCTCCTAATCTAGTCGCAACCCAGAATAAGAAAAATTTATTTCAATTGTCAACCAAACAAAGTGTTAGACTGTTAATAAAAATTCACAACACTAGGAAATACCACTAAGAAAAGTTATCAAGTCACTCATACCACTGCCAAACTGAAAAAGAGATCGAGTCAAGTTAAATTGCTGTTTATATAGCCCTTGCTTGCACACGGCACCAATGATGGAGTAGGAGAGGCGCATGATCACAAGAATTGGCCGTGCATCTGTAATTTTACGGTACTAGAGATAAAATATGCATTGCAACGAACAAAAATGCATAGCAACAAGAAATTTAAAGCAACCCATGCTGCTGTGTTAAATTGAATTCTGTATATTTGCAAAAAATGTTATCTCTATCTGCTTGATCTGATTGTATTGGTGCCATGCATTATATGCTACATGACAACACATGCTTTGGTTAGATGTTGTACCCAATTTTGGGAAAATTTGTAATTAGATTGAATTTATTTTGTTTTCTTCAGCAATTGCTTTTAGCACGAATCTAATTGCTTCAATCATATGACAAGAATTTTAATTTGATCTGCTCAGAGAGGCTATATTGTTGTTGGTATTTGTGCAATGTGCTATGTAGATGACAAATACATGGCTTTGTTTTCAGGATGGTTTCCCTTTAAAATTAATCGGTAAAAACAAAAATATGTTCGAACCGATTTGGTTCGAACATTCATCCTTACCCTGGGTGCGCTTCCTAATTTCTTCGGTCAGACGATCGTCGTAGTCGATTGGCAGGAACTCATTTCGGAGCTCCTTCACTAATTCGGACCAGGACTTGAAATTGGTCTTATTCGCCCTGTACCAGATCAGAGCCACTGAACAAATCCGAACTAAGGGACTGACCCTGTTCCCCAGAGAATTTCAGATTCCACTTATAACTGGGATGCGCAAAGAACTTCCCGAGGTTAAGGTACAATTCTGGACTTCATCATCTTCAGTGTCTGAACTACTAGGTGTATTCGATTCTACCTGAGTTTGTATCGACCCTAGGGCTGATATCAGTTCCGTTTTCAGTTTACTTTTGACCCCTGCATGTTCTTGCTTTTCTGATTTCATTTGCCTAATCCTATCCAATGCCCAGTTAATCTTTGAAATTATCTTAGCATAGTAACCGCTGGAAGCATTGCCTGTAAAACTCTCGATCATCTGATTAAGTTAAATGACCTTGCTTCCTACTGACTCCGCATCCTGATCAAAGGTGAAAGGGTATTTGTCCGTTTCTAGAAACTCCACAGTTTTCTCTATCTTGAAAGCGCCTCTCTGAGCCGCGCACAAGTAACTGGTAGGTTAATTCTTCTTGGTTAAGGCGATTCACCTCCATTCTGACAAAAGGACGGAACTTTATAACAACCATGTAAAAATTTTACGACGACAAGAATCAACACCCTAGGCCGGATAAATTCAATATTATCTTTATGTTGAGTATACTTGAGATATCTACCAAATAACTAAACAACTAAGAAAACAAAAATTTGATTTACCCACTATGCCTCCGGGCAAGCACCAATGATAAGGAGAAGAGCATTCTTTTGAAAGTCTTCTAGCAACTTAGCACTTTATTTCCATCTTGACTGCGAATCTGGGTTAGCTAGAGCAAATCACTTGAGTGTTAATAAGATTTAATATCCCGTCAATACTTCCTATAATAAGGTAATTCAGAACATCATTTAGAATACTGCTACATATATGTAGGTATGAGAATTTTCATACTACAAGCATGAATTTAAAGTTTCGCTCCAACTTGGAATAATTAAAGCATATTTAAAAAAACAAAAAATCTATTCCAATTAGTTAAGTCTATATAAGTAATACCCTGAAGATTTTCAATAATTCGTGAAAAACCTCAATAATAACATATATATAAAATTTATGTTCCTAAATTCAGGATGAATTTTAGATGTTTCAATGTCAGTTACTTAATCACTAAATTTAAATAGTGGATCATAATGGATTAATCGAAGATGCAGAAATGGAAAGCTTCCAATGTATGTAATGTCGGGAGGCCAACGATAATATAATTTTATGACTTGGAAGTTCCGCCACTTGTACTAGGATGTTGTTTTAGGTATGACCTCACTAAAGGTAAAAGTTATCTTAATTATGAGCGCGCATACGACAAGTAGACCAATTAAAATATAAGGTAATATTGGGTAATTCAGCCTCTGTAGCACTTAAATACCCAAGGTGTTTAACGAGTAGAAATAACCAAATTCTTTGTTCATGGAAATAGTCTGGATGTAGGGAAAATAACTAAATAATATTCAGGAAATTCACTCTTGACTTTTAATTAGCTGATTGACACACAGTACCAATGCCCGCAAATGATTTGCGTAATGAGTAACAAAAAAAGTAGACGCAGGGAAAAAAAAATTATGCCATATCAATATGCACCAAATTTTGCTGGTCTTTAACCATTCATCTTACGTTCATTTACCATTTGGTTAGCGAGCAAATAAACAATTTATCGCTCTCCTCAAATATAAATATAATATAAGTATTCCAGTATGCTAACAACACCGAAAATATTCTTGTTCTCTGCCTAGTATAGCCACTGACATATATAAAATGGACTGCTGATACTACTGAAATTCCTTACATTATTTGACAATATTATGGGATCACTTTTCTATAGTTGTCCCTTTTTGGTTTAACTACCTTATCCCGCTGAACTAAAAATAATAAGTTCTATACAAAATACACCATAGTCCAGTTTCAGTTCAGTGGTTTTCCAAATGAATATATAGGATAGAAATAGATGGCAATACAATATTTGTAATCCTTTCTCTGTCCCCCATAGCTACTTTTAGGGGCAAGTAGACAAAAATTGCTTAATTTTATTTCTTTAAAAATCAAGTTTAAAAAATATTTAATGTTGTAGGAGATAAGCTTCCAAGAAGAGAAATAAATTCGAGTGCTTCTATAATTTGTTGAACTTTTAATATGAATATTAAAGCAAAAGTAAAACTTGAAATTAAGATAATTGTCACACCCTGCCAAAAAAAGTTGACCCATATGAAATAGCAAATCAGGCAGTCCATGTTATATATGTCAGTGAGTATAGCGAGAAAATTTATAGATTCCCTTAAAAATAAATATAATAATGTATCAATATGTTACCAACACCGAAAATATTCTTTCGCTTTTCCTCTTTCATAAACTTCCGGGACATTTACCCAGCCATCAAATATTCATGAACACTAAAATACGGTAAATAACGGACATGCCGTTTTTAGTACTTACATATACATATACTATTATCCACTTCTGTGGCAGCAATGAAATAAAAATTTTCTTTTGTTCACCACTCATCCGGTGTTTGCTTGTGGAAAAGTACGACGAAAATATCTCAACTGAGAGGATTTGAGAAGTGAGTACGGAATTCCCAAATTCTCCATTCCACATGTTAATTCTCCGGTGTTTGCTTGTGGAAAAGTAAGATAAAAAGTAAGTAGAGAATTCCCGAATTCTCCATTCCACTTGTTCATTCTGCGGTGTCTTGCTAGTGGAAAAGTAAGTGGAAAAATTGTATTTTCTGCTTTTGTTGCGTTTTATGAAGGTATCTAGGAATTTCAAATAGAGCTATGTATTCACTGCATATCCTGGCTATATTTAAAAAAAAATAATTATGGAAATCCATGCAATACTTGCAGAGGAACATGGATTTTGTCTCTCAAGGTACCCGCTAAAAATTATAAATCACGCGAAAATGATCAATTTGGTCGTCTTCCACGACAGAAGAGATGCTGTAAAATTTTTAATTATACACGGTAAAGCTTGTGTGTAAGATGAAAGCGCATCTAAATTTTCTCCCCTAATTAAATATGTAATTAATTTTTGAATCCGATAAACAGTTTTGGAGATAGTTGTAAAAGAAGTGTATCAAACCATTTTAAGGTGAAAAAATGGCCGTTTTTGGTACAAAAATTGACATATTTTCAACTCATCATTGCGAAGAACTAGTAAGTTGTGGAAATTTACTTCCCATGACAAAACTGTTCACAACGAAGTACTAATGGATGTGATACAAAGAACGGAAGAAATATATGCAAAATATGGAAACTGGGGTGTATATGACCGTAGTGCAAAAAAATCGATTTTCGGCGGTCAAAACTCAGCTATCACGTTTACCCTCTATACTCCCTCTTTAATTTGGTACCAAACATGACGTAGTTTGGACAACCCCCTATGAGGGGTGGTACGACCCCCAACCCCCAAACACCTTCCCTACAAAATTGTTCACCTATATTTTTGTACTTTAAACCCTGAATCTATCAAAAAAATTCCAATACTCTACAGCACTCCCACATAGAGTTAGGCGCCCGTGAATATTGCGATAGCAAAATTTCCCGCTGAGGCCGCTCAAATCTGCAAATTACCGTTAATCGAAATAAAATATAGCCTATAATACCCGTGCATATCTAATTACCAAAGTGAATTCTTATATTTTTTTTATTGGGCATACACATCCTGAGCTTACCCCAGCGAATTATTACAGCTCCTGATATTGTCTTTATTTTTTTTTAAATTTCCGTTAATCAGCCCCCATTTCTACCCCGCACTCTCCCTGCCACATTTCCTAAACCTATCTTGTTTTCCCTGAGCTCCCATTTTTTTTATACCACATACATTCTCCTTCTCTCCATTCCCTCGTTTTCCTGGAAAAACTCGAGAAAGCCTACCCTCCTACATCCCTCAAAAACTACCCCAACAAAAAAGAAATGTAAATTTATTTCGACAGTGGAAGGTAATAGGCAGATGTACCTCACATATGAAAAAAAGTCTAACCATCTACAACAAAAAGTGATACCCTTAATCGTCCCAGGCGATTCGCACTTTTTCACATTTCTTACGTTTTCCCTAATTCTCCAACCATGTTAGTGAATTGGGAATGGAGAATTAGGGAATTAAGAATTCTAAGAATACGAAGTTCTCATCTCCCAAATTCCCAAATTCTCCGTGCTACAGAATCCGGCCCCAGATCACTTGTACCTATGTACTGTACTACAGCTGACTTTGCTTCCTTTGTATATGACTGTAGCACAAAACAAACTCCAGGCTTGTAGCTAACGAATTAGAGAATATCATTGTGACCCTTCAGCGTCCATAAATTTTGAGAAGATTTTCCCTTTTCACAAAAAAACACTTGCACACAAAATATATGACTATTAAATATCCTCCTATGTATGTACATACATATGATGTGAAATATCCCAATAAGAAATCGAGGGATTAGTGAATACGGTAATGGGTTATTTCTTCTATGAATACCACACGTCTATTTCTTCGATGAAATGGTAATGCAGACGGTATGGTAATGTAAGCACGTTTGCTTAAACAGAATGAAAATGATGATTCATATGAATATAACAAGACATATTTTGTTCATTTTTGTTTGTTTCAGAGTGAAGCTGGCATAGTTAGTCAGTTGTCGGTGTGATTATTCTCATTTTGAGTTGCATTAAGTTGAGGTCAAGTGTGTAGTGTATGTGTTTAGTTTTCGTGCATTATAATTCTTTTATTATATTTTTTAAATTCTATTTTATTTTATTTCATCATATTACTCATCTTTATAATATAACTTTTAAATCTGTTCTCTTATGTGGAAAAAGACTGGGCTTTTAGATTCCTAAATTTAAATAAATGAACACAAAATCACAATACCTTGTTTCTGTAAATTTCGAATTAAAGTATAAATATATATAAAAAAGCGACTTCTAACCTTTAAAATATATTAGTTCATGGATGAAATCAGTTAATATTCGTTCTTCAAAGAATTCATGGATGGCTTAGTAATACTTAAATTGCCCCTTACTTTTATCCCCACATTCTCTTCAATGATATAATCAAAGACTAAAGAGTCAAATAGTGAGGCAAGAATTTCCAATGATATCTCTGCGGTGTTGGGAATGTATATTAGTGTACATATGTTCATTACTTCTTTAATGAAGTAAGGAATAGATTTCCTACTGGGATATTGCCAATACTTTCAAAAAAGAGTATAAGATTTCGAGCAATCGCTGTGAGCTACGAGGTTAACGTTTTGTTTTCTTTCTCCCTTTTACCGTACTATAGGAACGTTATGATGAGTGTCGACCTTTTGACCTCTGGCCCCACGTTGGGCGCCAAAAATGTTACGCAGCCCTTAACGCGTAAGAAAGGTAGCTTCAGCGGAGAGGGTCGTAGGTGAAACGAGATAATTATTAGGGGAATTAATGGGCGCCACGTGATTTTTGTTTTGCTATATGAGATATCACGAAACTCACAACTATTTTTCTTCAGCGACTTCTCGAAACACTTATACTTCACACACCAATTTGAGAGCAGTACACGGGACTATATAATATTCAATTTTGTATTTCATGAGTATAAGAAAAACACAATAAAAAATTAAAAAAATTAATTCTTTGAACTATTTAACTGGGTCAGCGTGGAGTGCTTGAAGAGGTTACTCCGTTCTTGTGTGCCGATTTTCGTCGCACTTGCAGCTGGTCCAGGATTCCTACGCACCTTTTCCTCTTCTCCTTTCTCCATTTTTCTTTTCTTTTTAAATCCAATTCAATCTTCTTTATTTAATGACCTCCAACAAAAACTAAACTAAAATTCTGCTTGTCACTTGTCGAAATGCTGTACTGAAGTCGACGAGCTGGCACACATGAGAGAACAACAGGCCAAAGCTTCTGATTTCCGCCAGTGGACGAATATTAATGCCATTTCCCAACCAATCTTTCTGTAGGTTCACATTAATTTGTGAACCTTGCGGGAACGCAATCCATATAGTTTGGTATTTTGGTGCGTTATTCTCTGTTTAAATTAATAATTTTGTTTTGTTTGTTTTTTTTGTTTGTTTTACTTTTCTTTTACATTCTTTAATGACTTATAATATTTTTGATTTGTAGCTTATGAATGCCAGAGTTTATATTTATATTTTATTTTATTTTATATTTATTTTATATTTATTTTATGCGTTTGGAATCTTGGACCAACCTGCTAAGTTTTGAAATCGGTTAAACTTAATACGATAGCAACCACCATGCTGCCAAAGCATCTACTTGATGACAATAACTACTCCAGTACTTCATTATACTACTTATATATTTTTACGAGGTAGTTCCATCATCAGTCCCTGTGATAAATTAACAAAAAAATATAATTCTTTAGATTCGCTACATATTTAAGCTTATAAAAGATGGAAAATGAAATAATTTAAGAGCAGAGAGAAAAAAAGAAGAGTAAAAATATAATTTGAAAATCCTTACAGGGGTTAGTGCAGAATCGCGTTAAATTGAAAATATAAGGATTTAAATGTAGGTACAAATTATATGAAAAACATGAGATGATACAATAGATATAGAGGACATGAAAATATAATGACCCTAAACGTTGCCAAACAAACAATAAAAATTATATAAAAGCGAAATAAATTGAACTTTTCATACCGGAGAATCCCAAAAAGATCTTTGAACTACCTCTTAAAAATTGATCACCCGGTGAAAAATTACCACAATTGTACTACTTATATAAAGTTAATATGAAAACAATTTGCCTTATACAATATATCTCCTGATAAGTTTTAGATTTCTTCATTATTTTACTAGTGTATTTTTATCTTCAGGTTCTCCTAGGTACGGGTGCTCGAACTACTTTCGGAGTGTATCCTTATGTGTGTGTACTGTGAGTGTATTTGTCCTTGGTTCCTCCGATGTGTGGATATTTAATCTACTTAATATGCGGACGCCAACTTTTGCATGTACGAAGCTACACCTCTCTGAAACAAAAAAAGATCTTAGCAGAATCAGTTGTTCATGCAATGTAAACATAAATACGTAACAAAATTCTCTACCCACAAATTCAACATTCACACAAAATAAAATGCATACTTGGACTTTATTTTTCTCACCGTCCGTGAAAAAGCGTTAAATTTCACGTGATAACGTTCATTCCCACAAAAGTTTTATACAATTAAATTTCATGTGAAAACGTTGAATTTCTGGATAGATAACCTTGGTTCCCATAACTTATCTTTAAGGTAAAATTGATATAAATATAGAGTAAAAATTAATAAAGAACTTACTTAGAATTCAGTCACGAAGCAGGTAGTTTCTTTTAGAATTCACCCCAGCAGCGGTAAGGGTTCTAACTTTAACTAGCCTATAAAAGAAATAAATTGCAATCTTTAAAATTTCAAAATAAATGACCATGTGTACCTGAGAATCGGTACAAGAAAGAAGCTTGAAAGCTATTTTGATGGATAACTTTATAAGTTATAGGTCAAAATGGAGTCAACACCACAATTATAATAAACCATAAACCCAAAGAAGTACATAACAATAGGTTGATAAAATGTAAATTCAAATAAGGAAGCATTACTGATAATATTGCATAAACTTTGTAAATATCATGTATAACAAATTAAAGTCATTACCTACACATAAGAATAGATAAGACTAAGTAAAAACCTGTCATGACAGACCAAGTAACCTAACCTATTAAAGAGCTCCGGATAGTTAAAGAATTTGAAAGTAGAATAAATTCAATGCAATAACATAAATATATATACAAAATTTTTTTTTTAAATATACAAAATTTTTTTTTCTCTTTTACGAGTTAGCATATATAGCCATGAAAGAATAATATCTTTCAATTTAACGTGTAGTCACTCCAAACAGATAATATTACATGCCTTAACCATGCATTGTAGAGCCATGACCACAGACAAGAAAAATAAACGTTATTTTTATCACTAAATACATGGCGTAAATTTCATATAATAATTTTTTTTTCTTTTTTTTTTTAGGGAGAAACTTCCTCCTTACGATATTGATCTGACATTTATGTTTCCCATTAACCAACACGACTGTGAAGACTTCAACGCATCGTTTAATATGGAGAGTGCCGTTAAATATTCCATCGAAAATAAAAAACTAAGAAAGAATGTAATGAAAATAATACCTGTAACATAAAACTTTCGTAGATCAAATACATTTAAGTAATTAAAGGATTAAAAAAAAGTAAAATTATGTTAGAAAATGAGACAAATCGGGCAACTTCTTCGTGGGGTTGCCATACCAAAATTTTGTTTTCCACTATATATTTGGACACCTGAGAACGCGTTGATATGAAGAGCTGAAATTTGGTACGTGGTGTTTTCATAGTAATAGCAAATAAAATTTTAAGAATAGAATAAATTGAGCAACCCCTTCTTGGTGTTACCATAGAAAAATTTCGGTACTAAAACCTTCTTCAGAATATGAAATCCTATAAAATTGGTTATAATCATTTTTTCTGTCCGACGAACCGTTCAAGAAATATGTACGAAAAACCACTGCAAAAATCAAAATTACTCCAATGGGTGACCATACTCAATTTCATACGGGCATTCATCTAGCGTATCATAAGAATTGGTCTTAGCTTTTTTACTTGTTTATATTGCAGAAAAGGGCGGATACAGATGGGGCGTCCAATGGGGCTAGACGAGGAGTTATGCTCTTATCAAAAATTTCAATAAAAAAAATATTTTTAGAACTGCCGCTTACCTTCTCGGCAGAAGGGGTACCTACCACTAAACAGGGAGATTCACCTCAAAATATATCTTGGAGTTTTCTACGTCGCGGATTATGAGTTTTTGAGTAAAATTTTTTAGATGGCCGACGAATTTCAGCGCTTACGGTCCTATTCTATATTTTTGTCTGAATGGTGCAAATTACGATTTTGTGATCAAAATTTAAAAATGCAAGAAGAGCAACGAATTTTAATATTTATGGTCAAATTCAACTCAAAATCGATATTTGAGGATTTCTGGGAGTAGCGAATTAAAATTGTTGATACAATTTTTGAAATTCAATGTGGCAGGCAAATTTAGTTTTTTATGGTCCAATTCGATATCTTAGAGATTCGGGCTTGGAGATTACGGATTTTTTGACAAAATTTAGAAATCCTTATTATTATTAGAGTGTAATCTTGTATTGCGATCGACTTGAAGCTAAACATTCGTCCATAGTTCCAAGAAAATTTATAAGGGATAAAATATAAAACACTTTTAAAAAGAAAAAGGTTAGTTAATAAGACTTACTGCAGCTGGTTCGAAGGTTCTCGATGCTTGGAATCGAATCCTTCGAATCATTTAGTATCGAGAGTTCGACCCAAATCGATTCGAATATATTTTTGTTAACAGAGAACTTCTGAAAAGAAAACATCCTGAAAAACAAAGCCTCAAAACTTTTAGTAAAATAAAATCTAATCTAATTACTCTTAATCAAAAAACAGGTATGCAGCCCAACAAACCTATATATTTGTCATTTACATAATACATTGGACAAATACAATATAAGTTATATCCTCAACGAGCAGATAAAATTAAAATTATTATCATTTGTTTGAGCCAGTTAAATTTTCCCGAAAATAGGTAAGACATCTAACAAAAGTATGTGTTGTCATTTAGCATACAATGCATGGCACAAATACAATCAGATCAAGCAGATCAATTTGCAGCTCTATCATTATCATCATTACAAGTACCATCGAACGGGAATTTCTTCTCTACGTGATAGAGAGAATATTTTTGCAAATATAATTGAATTTAACACAGCAGCATGGCCTGCTCTAAATTTCTTGTTGCTATGCATTTTTTTTCGTTGTTATGCAAATTTTATCGCTAGTAGCGTAAGATCACATCTGCACTGCCAAATCTTGTAATCATGCGCCTCTGCTCTTCCATCAGTGGTGTCGTGTGCAAGCAAGGGCTATATAAACGACAAGCTGTCTGATCTCGATCTCTTTTGTACTTCGCATCGCTTGAGGTAAGTTGTCTGTTTAGGCACTATCACTTATATCGGGTATCGAGTGATACATCACTTCTAACAACTAACAAACAAAACATTTTTGGTCTCGACGGAAATAGACACATCTTATTTCGGGTTTCGACTGAAGTTAAGATATTTACTAACAATCATTTCTGGTCTCGATGGAAATAAACGCATCTTATTTCGGGTTTCAACTGAAGATAAGATAACACTTTATGCCGGGTCTCAACTGACTTAAAGAATATTATCTCGGGTCTCGACTGAGATAATCTTTTACTAACAATCATTTCTGGTCTCGACGGAAATAAACGCATCTTATTACGGGTCTCAACTGAGATAAGATATTACTAACATTAACACTTTATTTCTGGTCTCGACGGGAATAAAGAATTGTTCTAACCAATGGTTAGAACGAAGGGTCTTAACATTAGCTTAGAGCGAACCCTCAAGCAACAAGTTATAGATCGGTTGGTACCAGCAGCTTGTAACAAATTAACATTTATTCATATATCTATTTTATTTCATATTTACATATTATACACTTCTAGTGCATGTTTATTTAATATCATAACTTTATTCTATATTAATTTTACATATATATTTGTATGTATTACGCTCTTGACGATTTTATATTGCAACTTTCTGCCTATAAGTGTTTTTCAGTATGATACAAACATTCTCTGAGCCAAAACTTATATATTGAGTTTTATCCCCATACAACCAATATTGAAAATCGTACATTCTAAATCTGTGGCAATAAGTGTTTTCTATTATGTGTGGATCTCTGACCTAACAACTTATATACATAATCTGATCTTAATGTAATTAGTAGGCAATCTTAAGAAATAAGTGTGATAATTTATTGAAAGATAAAACGTAGTAAACAGTGTTTGTTGTGATAAGAGAGTCGACCACTGACCTTGATCCAAATTTACCAGTGCATCCATTTCAGTTTCACTAAGTTCAAATTTTCGTGTACGTTTTACTAACGGACAGTACATTTTATGATACTTCGAGCCGGATCTAAGGTCTAATGTTTTATCTTATCAATCTTTTAATTATGTCTGCACTTTAAAAACTTTTCGGCAACCAAGCCACCTCTGCAATAATCTTCGAAAAATCGTTCAATAACAACAACAAAACTGAGGTAGAAAAACGAACGAAAGGTCTTATTTCTGAGCGACTAACCACTCTAAGCGAAATTTGGGCAGATTATAAGATAGATCGCTATACAAATATCCAAGCCACGCAGGCTTTGGCAAATAGTGATCTTCAAAAGTATGATCATTTCGCAAACGATCAATTTTCAAGGATGGAAAATAAATACTTCATGCTTCGAGGTATTCTTAAGGATGCATTATTTAAAGTCAAGTGTATCTGGAGAATCAGAGCATTTATTGCGTCAATTTCCTTTGACCAACTCGAGTTATGACAGTGCATGGAAGATATTGCTTGAAAGGTATGATAATAAACTAGTCTTGAAGAACTTTTTAATCTACCTAAAGCAACCCACGAATCAGCCAAAGCTATTAAAACCTTGCTAGATAAGTCTTGAGAATATATCTTTGAACTCGAGGCATTGCAAGTTTACTAAGCAGTGGGCTGCAATTCTCATCTATATGGTAGTACAATGTTTACCAGCAGAAACGCACCGTGCATAGGAACAAGAGGTCAATACTGCAGAAGGACTTCCCACTTTCGAATCCTTAAAAATACTTTTATAATCTAGATTTAGAATTTTAGAAGCCGTAATAGATACCAAACCGTCCCTAGCCAATAAAACTGCTCAAGTCCCGAGAGTATTGATGTAGACAATAAATTCAAAATTGTCACATCAAATCAATTGTGTAATAATTGCCAGACGTTGTCGTTACAAGTGAGTATCTTCCAGATAACTTGGTGTTACACATTCAGAAAAATACTTTCACTGAAGAACTTTTGGAGAGCATAATTGGAAGTGTTGTCTGTGCGTCATTCTTTGAAAGAGTAGTAAAAACTTTTGCCAGTCAATCACGTGATGGTACAAAAAGCTATGATCATGGTTGACCTAGGTAGTAATAAGAATTCACGGACACAGAAATCTGGGCAATTTGAAACCAAATTACTAATAAGCGAAACAGCTATATTCGCAAATTCGATTATTCTTCTAAAATCACTTCGACCGTTCAAAGATTTCTTACGGAGATGTCCTGGCCTTTCGATGTCCCAGAAACCTCATCTAAGGTGTAATAGAATAATTAAATCCTAGAAAGAAAATAATTAAGCTTTTAAATAAAATGATACAAAACAAACAACTGAAAAGAGAGTAAAAGAAAGATGCCAAGCACAGTACACATATACATGGAGGCCTAAGGAGCTAGTTATTTGGACTCTCCAAAAGATCCCCATGCTCACATGGGCACGTACAACGATTTTATCAAAATTGGACGGAAATATTAATGTAAATAAACTCCAAAATGTGGTAAAACAACTGATACTAGGAATCAGACCAAATTTCCTGTAAATAGGTTAACACTGTAGACTTAGGACAGCAACTGAATTAACGTTTAAACCTAAAGCGGGAACAAACCAAATAACTACCAATAATAATTTGATTAACAACAGTATTGTTGCAGAATCACCTAAAATGATTTTGCAAATGACACAACGAGAAGGGAAAATGAAAGTGCTTACATATTAATTAAACTCCGAGACAGCTGAGCTTGCAGGCGTCTGCTTGGATCTCCTGTAATGTCTTCAAATATAGACAGGTTTTCTCCCAAGGTTTCTTCAGGTACCTCGTCGCAACTAATAGAGTCCCCTAAAATCGTTAAGTAATGAAAATAAATTTAGAAAAATGTAGAATAGAAATAGCAGATAAATTAATTAAAAATTTTATGAATTAATAATGAAGTAGAAAGGAATCGAAATTTAATTTTAATTAGTAAATTTTGTAATCGCATGTTTGAGTTTGAATTGTACAAATTGTAATAGAAGGAAGATAAAACCAACGAGCGACACCACTGAAAATTAGCCGAATACCAGTATCGCCCCGTCATAGTAGAGCCGGAGAACGGATTCCTTCTTCCTTCTAGAAAGTGAAACCGATCGAACAACAAGTGTGAATAGAGAAGCAAAGGAATAAAATTTGTCAAAAATAAAATCGACTAGAGTTTATTTTTTATTTTTGTTTCGTTACCATCCTGAAGTTTAAGTTTTCGTCGGGAAGACCACAGGTAGAGCATATTTCAGAAGGTTGTGGGGGAGTACCGTATCATATCTGATCATACAGAATTGCAACCTAGAAAAGCACCGTGGGAAATAACATTAAATTAAATCAGATTAAGTCCCAATAAATTACTTGTGGCCCAGATCTCAAACTTGAATAGCCCAGTACTCGGTAATCAATTGTAATCGCACCTGACAACTCGATCGCCCAGGGCAATTTTTGTATCACCAAAGTAGATTTAGATTTTCGAAAGAAAGAAGAAAAGTAACCCAGAGGAGCACCCAGAAACGTTTTGTTTACCTTCTTGGGTAGACCCCAAAGCTTTCGCGCACTTTTGCTTTCGCCTTCTTGGGTGAGAGATACCACTACAGCCGCAACACAACATTTGCTAAATTAAATACTCACCGACGCCATTTTGGATGTCTTCGCTGATGAAATAGATCCCTCGTTGCATCGCCAGCTTGCCATATTAAGCACCGAGAAGGAAGTTCATTATATGAGAAAAACTCTAACCCGGTCACCTATAGCACCATTGACGCAAACAAAACCTCAGCTGCACCTGAAAAAGAAACACTGTGCTGCCTTGCACTGAACTGCACTTGTAAAGTCTGGTTAGTCATTTCAAGGGTTCACTTGTTTACTACCCCATTGACCACTGCCCGGAATTGTTATTAAGTGCATATCGCACTCACGACCGACAAGAAAACACCACTGCAAAATCACTAATTAACGTTTCTCGCGAACGAAGTGGTCTTGTACAGAACATGACTCCGCCACTTATTGCGTAAACTGACAGCCATACTATACTACTCGGTCCACTACATTGAGACTGACATTCAGCGCTCATTCATCACTCTTTCGTTGAGCAGCGAAACACAAGCTGCGTACGCGAGTAGTAAGCAGAGGTCAGAACACACACGTTAGACAATTCGACTCGACCCACAAGATTTGTTCGGAGTACGTGTGGATAAGTTCTCAGCTGTTTCCGCTGACATCTCGATTCCGAACCCAAATTAACTCGGAGATAGGCACCCAATTATCAGTGGCTGCTACCTTTCCCTCAACTGTGCTGACCACCGCTTATTTGTTATTTACCACGACGTGCAGGCACGTATGTGTTGCTGAACAGTGTTACCTTTTATGTTAAATAGCAGTCTCCCTCTCGACTACAGAAAAGCGACCAATTTGGTAACATTTGGTGTCAAGTGTGGGGTAATCAAACGCTTCTAGAAATGCTTTAGTCACAGCAGTATGCCAAAGGAAAACATAAAACAGCAACACAAGTCTGAAGAGGGCGGTAACCCAGAGGGCGGTAACCCAGAGGGCTCCAGTGTCAACCGAGATACCGCCACGGAAAGTGTCCTCATAACGCTTTCTGAACAAATGGTCCAACAACGTGAGCAACTTACTCCCCTCACGACCGCAATGACAAGCATGTTAGAAAGATTAACTAGAGTAGAGGGTAGTCAAGAACACGCCATCAAGGAAAAATCATCCACAGGAGGGTCAGAGTTTCAATTGGGGTGAACAGGGAACAGAGTCTGTCCCATGAAGAAAGCCTGATTATTAACAAAGAGCAAGCAGCTGTAGACCCTGCTTGCCCTATAGGGCCAGAACCTATCCAATCTTTGGACGACATTCATCATCGTCAAAGGACAAAGCATTTTAGAGCATTTATCTCGAATTGATTCTAATAGAAAGGAAGCTGATAGACGAGTGTTGGACCCACTCCCCCCAATTTTAAGTCGCAGGAATCCACCGTGTCCTCCTAGCGATATTGGCACTGTTCGTGATAGAAATGAAGCCATAGCAAAATATCAGCCAGCCGTATTGAACTTCGATATACCACAATCTAAAGAAGAAATCAACACAAGCAGAATTCATCAGGATATCCTTCCCCCCCATTACGTTAACCAGGGTAAACGACAGATCGCCGCCTCGAATGAAACCAGATAGGCCCCCTCCTGTAATTCCACAGACAGTAACGCCTACCATGCCAGCGACTTCGACATCGAACTAAAATAATGTTGCAGCCCCTGCGCCCAGAATCTATGCATATAACGGTCCGCCACAGATACTTCGAGTAATCTACTAAGCAGTCCAACCCACTAGAATCCCTCTGTCGCCGAAAGATTATAACGGCAAGCAGCCGTGTCTGTATACAAGAGGCATTTTAACACAGTAGCTCGTGCAAACGGATGAAATGCAGATTTCAAAGCGCTCTATCTAGAGCCCTACTTATATAATAATAATAATTTTTTTTTATGTATATAAGCTCTTTGTTTTTTGGCTCTTTGGCTCTTTTCAAAATTCCTTAAAAATAGGTGCAAAATGCTGTACAATGTATAAGAAAAA
Organism: Dioctria linearis; assembly: GCA_963930735.1. Lineage (NCBI taxonomy): Eukaryota > Metazoa > Arthropoda > Insecta > Diptera > Asilidae > Dioctria > Dioctria linearis. The sequence continues at coordinate 101,371,994 of OZ005742.1, forward strand.
GACACTAGCTAAACTAAAAAATCACAAACATAACAGTCAATAGGGACAACAAAAACAAACTAGACACTAATAGGTAAAAGGACAAAAAGTGAACACTATGTACTCAAAAGAGACAATAAACGGATAAAAACATTTTGAACAATGCCTAAAAGATGTAAAACAATAAAAAAATTTGCTTGCCCCTATTTTGACAATAGGGTAAGTGGCAGTTCCAAAAGTTCCAAAATTCCAAAATAATCTAATAAATATCTTTACCTAAACGAGCGAATTTCAACAAAATTTTTAAAATTTAGCACCGAGACCGAAACCGAATTAAAATAAGAAGTCGAACGAACGAAAAATTTACGCGATACCGTTATAGAGTCCCGCGAGTGCAGCCTGTAGTATCATGGACCTCTACAAACTGCCCTAATCATCCCTCCAGCTTAGCATCTCTAACAGAGTGCTTGTCTTTCCCACAGCACTTGCAACGATTACTAAGCGGAGAGAAGCCCCGTGGACTAGTGTTGCAAATGCTGTGGCCTGTTATCACCAGTGAAAGACAAGAGCTCCATCCTGTACCGACGATAGTGGTTGCCATGTACAATTGAATGTGTCTGCGTTCGCTGTCAGATATTCGAGACGTAAACGTCTCTTCAACCTGTCAACGAAGTGGCGCTTAAGTGCGTGTGCGTGGTGTTGTGGGTCAGTGTTCTGATTCCCATCTTCGACTCTCATGTAGTACAGGTGAATTGTAGATTTGGCCAGTGTCAACACAAAGCTAATCAAACAATTCACTCGACTACAGACCCTTGGTCCCCATAGAAACGATGTCCTAGTAATGCCGAAATTCGGGTGGATCAACTGACACATACCGCGCACGAGATCCATTAGACCCTGCAAAGCCGGACAAGTGAAGAACCTGTGAAACAGGGTGCCCTCACCAGCACAAACTGTGCAAATCCTCTGAACTCGGCGGTCGATATGTGACAACTTATTAGGATGCATAAGACTGTGATGCAGAAATTTGAATGATACATCAGCATCTTTGTAACTAGAAGGATAACTGTAGACTACTCTGCAAGTTATCCCTCCCATCACGCCCATATTCACCCCGAGTTGTGTTCGCCATCTGTTGTATCCTGTATACTCCGGAGGTCTTATTGACATAAGCACGTCACGGAGCACACGTGTTGTAAGTGTGCTGAAAGATGTGTGTGGTGGTCTGTTCAGAATGAAAGCATCTTCCAACTTAGTGCCAGGGTCACTGGTCCCAAGTTGGCGAAATCTCTCCCGCGCAGAAGCAGCCAGGTCTTGTAGTTGTGCAGTGTTAGTGTTTATTCGACAGTTTCCAGAGATATCAATAATATCTCCGAGAACCGTCAGTGTATGCGTGTCAGCTTCAAAACCCCGAGCATTACCGAACACTGAATCTATTAATTCAGGATTAAACCTGATTGGAATCGACGCGAATTGCGTGTACCTTAGAGCATTCCACTGAAGGTGAAATGCTTGCCTGATTCTGCCCCAGGTCTGAATCGTTGAGATTAGATCCTGTGGCCAGTCACGAGGATAAGGTGGTCGAACAGAGAGTAGGTAGTAATACTCCCCTTTGCCGATCCCTCCCAGTACATTCACCCACAGTTGAGAAATCAAGCTGTCTCTCTGGCAAAACACTCCTTGGAATGCCCGCACTTGGAGACACCTTGATTTCACAACCAAGTTAGTGAGACCTAATCCACCTATCTTGACTGGCAGACAGAGCGTGCTTTCAGCAACCCATCGTCTTCCGCACCAAAAGGCGTCTATCGCTTTTGCTTGAAGAAGACCTACGAAGCCTTCATCAAACGTCTCAGACTTTAGCAGATGAACGATGGACGAGGTAATCAAATAGTTTATCACGACTGACCTACCCATTAAGGATAATGGAAACAGTCGACTCCGCCATGAGTTTACAGCTCTGGAGAGTTTCTCAAGAGCGATGCGGCTATTATTTGATTTACTCTCGCGTCCGATATACACACCTAAATACTTCAGGCAAGCATTAGTCCATTGGATGTTCAGTGGAGTATCTGTACGATCTCTCCACCTTCCACACGCCTTGACTCTTACTAAGGTTGATTTTAGCGCCCGCTATACGTTCGAACTGTTCGAAAACAGCACGAGCGACCGGAAAAGCTTCATCTCTTGTCACGAAAATAGACAGATCATCCGCATACGCCAACATAAGAGGCCTCACATTGGTATATGGCAGATGAACCGCATACCGTCCGAGCATTCGACGAAGATTCACCAGTAGCGGCTCCAACGAAAGATCATAAAGCATACCTGACAATGGACAGCCCTGTCTGATACCTCAATGAAACGAGATAGGAGCCAGAACTTGTCCTTGATGCTTAATCAAAATCGCTGAATCTCTATACAGTTTCCCGACGATATCGAGCCACCTGGGTGGAAACCCAAATGCCTCGAGAGCAGTCAAGAGATACTCGTGCGAGACACTATCAAAAGCCTTTTGTTGGTCAAGTGAAATCATGGCCATTTGTGTACCTGTCTGTTCATGGTAGGCAAACAAATGCTTGGCTACCGCGATATTGTCGTAGATACTACGATCAGGTACACAATAGGACTGTTCCGGGTGTATTACCGAAGCAATCACTGAGCGGAGTATCGCCCCTAATGCTTTGCAGACGATTTTGTAGTCTACATTGCATAGGATTACTGGCCTCCAGTTCCCCATCCTCTGCAAATCTCCCTTCTTTGGAATCAACGCATAACAGATCTCCTCCAACTAGAAGGAAAGTCTGAATGCGTCTCAACCGCCGAATTGAAGACTTCCAAAAGGTCAGGAATTAATAAATCCCTGAAACGTATGAAGAATTCTAGAGTCAAGCCGTCATAACCAGGTGAAGTGTGTCGCCTTAGATCCTTTGTCGCCTTAGATCCTTTGTCGCCTTAGATCCTTTGTCGCAGCAATCATATCCTCCAATGTGATTACTGTATCCAGGAGCTCCTTACTGTCTTCAGAGAAAGTGGGAATATTCTCAAGGAATTCATGAGTGGTCGAGGATGTTGTCGACGTCGATTCAGAGTAGAGACTACTGTAGTAGTCTCGAATATATTCTGATAGCTGTTGTCCGTTGAGGACTTGTCCAGATTCATCAATTATCGATTCGACCTCACAAGAAGCAGTACGACGTCTAGTCGCCTGAAAGAAGTACTCAGTTGGAGAATCGCCTTCGCCAGCGCGATTGGCCGCGCAGCACAAACTCCAAGCTGTGCTTGTAAGTGTGTGTCGCCAAGCGTTCCTTTATTCCATTGAAATAAAGAATCAACCCCGGCTGAGTTGGGAGAAGAGCTGCCACCCGAGAGACCTCGGCCGACAAGCTAGAAGCTTGATAGCCACTTCGATTGAAACTCGTCTCGATAAAAGACCGAATCTGGAGCTTTCCAACATCCCACCATTGACTAAGAAAAGGAAAGTCAGCTTTCCTCTCTTGCCAATCGTGCCGGAAATCAATGAACTCATTGATGAACTGCTCGGAATTCAACAAATAGTTGTTGAATATCCAGTATGCAGTTCGTCTTTCAACTAGAGTGCTGGTCGCCACCACAAGAAGATGATCACTAATCGAACACACTTCATGAGTGACACCAACGAAATGTTCTAGTATTCCAGGTGAGACGTAAAGTCTATCAATTCTGGAGCCTGCGAGACTTCCATGGATATTTCGCGAGACCCTCGTGTATGATCTAGTCGTAGGATGCATCCAACAATAGATATCCACGAGTCTGAAAACAGCGACAAAATTCCTCAATCGAGTAGCATTGACAGAGTTGAACTCAACTCCAGAGTGCCGATCCATTGAGGGATTCAGAGTGCAGTTGAAATCACCTCCGAGGACAGTTTCGCCGCTAAAATTCACCAGACAGGACTGAACACTATCAAGAACTTGTCTTGTAATGTCCTGGTCATGAGGAAGGTACACGTATACTACCTTGATATGTTTGTCTCGAACGACAAAATCCAAGGAAGAAGCGAAGCCTGGGAAGATATCTGTATAGACAGGAGACGATAGTGTAAATTTGTTGGATACAATGATTGCCACCCCTGAGCCTCGGCGAGGCGCAGGTGTGGCAAACATTGCATAGTCAGTGTTTAGATAAGCATAGCGCTCAAGTTGTGTATAATTGTCTTGAGTGAAATTCGTCTCCTGCAGAAGTGTGATGTCTATATCGAACATTTTGACATGTTCGATAGTACTGTGTATTCTTGAATGAGCACTTAAACCCCCGGTGTTAATTGAGCCTATCTTACACATTCAAAGAGATAAGAAGCTCAAACGATGATGGTACGACGTCTACGGACGAGAAGAATCGACCAAGCCATGCTCCTGAATCAGCTCCTCCACCCTCCTATGGAGACGATCCAAGCGAGCTACATCGTTGTACTTCTCCTTTTTCTTCGACTCCTGTTGTAGGAGTAGAAGTTGAGGAAGTAACAACTCTGGCCTCTCCAGCTCCCGTACAAGAATACTCCAGATTTTACCTGAATTCTTCTTGTACAAGAGCTGGCCAAGAATGCTGCGAATTTTCTCCCTAGGAAGGGTTTCCATCCCCCTCGAGACCTCAAATTGGCTACCAGTCGAAATGGCGCTACCACACGACTCATAGCCACTGAAGCTCGAGAGACCAGTCTCATCCAAACCGGTCATGTCGCAGTCCGAAAGCTGCTCGAGAGACACTTCCGCGTCCCTCACAACAACCTTCGAACCGCGAGCTCCACTATCGTCCTCCTCCGAGTGGGGCCGCTTTGATACGACTGGCCTTGCTGGCTCTGGAGGAGGCAGCATCACCCGGTCCACCTTCGTCTTCCTCCTTCTCGTCCTCCTTTTTTTTGCCTAGATGGCTACTCGACTCCTCGTCAGAAGTAGCCGTGTTTTCACGTGCCGACGTGGCGCCGTTTATAGACATAATTTCTTTTGCCTCTAGGGCAACTTCAGGCACCTTAACAACTGGCTGCTCCAAAATAGCAGGTTGAGTGCCGGCCGAAGGCTCCTTCTCCAGATCCACTACTGTAGCAGTGGCTTCCTTCGAGGGAACCCTCGGTTTAGCCTTCCTCCCGGTTCTCCTGGGGCAGTCAGCAATAAAATGCCCTACCAAATGGCAAGCATGGCATTTTGCTTCGGTGATTACGTCTATCCAGTGCCTCGAGCCGGATATGCTCAAGTAAAAGCCTCTTGGAAGCTTACATCCCTTATTTAAAGTGATGGACGCCTCCCGGCTGGTACCGAAGATACCCCGCCCAAGACCCTCGTCCCCGATTTTAATGGGAATAGCGCGAACGTTGACATGAACCTTCCCAAATCTCCCTAGGAAATTCAGGAGGTCTTCATGACTGGCTCGCATTGGGACCCGTGAAAACACGACCTTCGTGGGCTTTTCCCTGAGTGGGAACGGCACAAGGTGCCTACCATCCACCTCGATGCCCTCAAGGATAAGCTTGGTAGCACTACCGAGGGTTGTGGTATACACCTCAACCATTCCCCCAGCTATTACTCCCATGGAGAATAGCTCCTCACGAGAGATGACCTGGAAGATCGCTTTCAGGTATGCGTTCTGAGGACATCTGTTGATGTGCTCGAGCTGCATACCGTAGCTCTCATCCTGCCACCTCCCGTCGAAAAAAGCCTGCAGACCCGCTCTGATCTTAGGTCGAGGCTTACCTGCGTCCAATGGGGCTGGACGAGGAGTGATGCCCTTTCCTAAAATTTCGATGGTGGAAGCTTGTTTGGAACTGCCACTTACCTGAGCATATGAGATCCCTGACACTAACACCGGGGATCGTGGTGCTGCTGCTGAACTCACTGCTGGTGTCTTCTTCGAGGCATTCACTTTCGTTGCGGTGGCCTCATTATAACTCCGCTAGGCTTTGGCGCTGACTCCGAGGCCATTTTGACTACTTCCTTCAACGTAGGATGTTGTCCTGGCGTCGAAGACGTCGATGGAACGTTAGCTAAAGATGCAGCCACAGATGCTACAGCAAAAGCTATGTTCTTTGGAACTAATGCTCCATACTCTTCTTGGACGGGTACGGCTGTCTCCGCAATAGACTTCTCCAAGTAAGACGGCTGCACTTGTTTGCTGCTGCTGGCCTCTTCAAGTGGGCCCTTAACCGCCTTTTCTTTGGGCCCTTGGTTATATTTCTTGGAAGAAGAATTAGCTTTTGTCCTGCTCTTCTTTCGACTTTTAGATTTGAGGGGATCATCAGTCCCCCCGAATCGCTGCTGCTCGTACTCATTTTGAGCAGTTATCACTTTTGTATATCAAGAGATTATTATATATATATATATTTTTTTTTAATTAAAGTTTTATTTTTACTGCAAAACTTTTATTTTAAACAATTTTTTATTTGCAACCAAGCACTATACAAATTTTACACGGTTGCCATATTGTCATGGCAACGGACGAAAATAATTTCAATTGAATTAATTTCCAAATGTCAGAATTTTTTCACGAGTTAAGGAATTTCTTTTCAAAGGTTTGTGGAGGAATATTTCACACAGCAATAGTTTTTTAAAGCCAAGTAACGCTCTTATTCACTTTTTTATCACTTTCACCACCTTTTTTCCGGGTTTTTCTTAGTTTCTTGGGGTGCCAAAATTGACGCGTCCGGTCACTGCGGCAAATAATAATAATGATAATAATGTATTTATTTGAGGTTATTGTACACAAGAGTTCACATCTTTTCTTGTACGTTATATAAAGCGGTGCTAGAAAGGTAACTACTTAAAATAAGAATTAAAAATTTAAAGGAAGTTCAAGCAAATTCTTATTAATTAAAAAGGAAGTTAAATTCAGTTAAAAAAAAAAATTGTACTACGAGACTACTAGAAAATAAAGGAAATAATAGTGTTAAATTATGTGTGTATCAATGTATCTCTTAAACGCGCCGACAGTGCCAACATTTTGAACATTCAACGGAAGATTATTCCATAAACGAGCTGCTTGAACAAGATAAGAACCTTCCATGCAGGACTTATGAAATCGTGGAATCAATATGTTCCTGTTACGTTGTGACGTTGTAAATTGAAATAATTCGCGTAAGTACCCTGGTTTGTTCGAACTAAGAAGAGAATATAAGAAAACCAAAGCTCGCCTCTTCAAATAAGTGGCCAAGGAGCATCCGAGCAAACGCGAAAGGAAAGGCGAAACGTGATCAAATCTTCGCAGCCCAAAAATAAGCCGAATACAGTCATTGAATGCCACTGTGACTTTCCTGGCGCAGATGGTGAAGTGAGGCAAGATTAAAGCTTTAATTAGTTGTAAGCGCATGCTAACAGACAGCAGGCCCGATGAAAGCCATAGACATCGGAGCCCTGCATAAACTTTGCTAACCATGGATTTAATGTAATCACAACATTGCATGTGCTGATTCAAGACAATTCCAAGCGTTTTTATTTTATTTACAATAGGCAGCGAAACATTATTTAAAGTTACTGGTGGGATTTCAATTAAACCGTTATTGTAGAATTTAATGCAATGAGACTTTGCAGGATTCAGTATCAAGCGATTACATTTGGCCCAGGTGTTAATTCTTTCCAAATCACAATTTATACGTTCAATACAGTCTTCAAGAAGACCGATCGGTCGGCTTAAGTAGAGTTGTACATCATCGGCATATATGTGAATCTGTACATCTTGAACTACATCTGGCAGATCATTGACGAATAAGCTGAATAACAAAGGTCCCAGAATTGAACCTTGAGGCACCCCACAAAGTAAAGGCAGCGCAGAAAATGAATTATTATTAATATGCACTCTTTGGCTGCGGTCTGCCAAGAAATCCTTTACCAGAGCGATGGCAGAACTACTAAAATTAAAAGAAGCATCAAGTTTCTGGAGAAGGATACGATGGTCCCCACTGTCGAAAGCTTTCGAGAAGTCCAGAAGTACCAAAACACTGAACTTGTCCTGATCCAAAAACTTCCTCAAATCAGAGGTCACCTTCAGAACTGCAGTCTCACAGCTGTGCAAGCGTCGCAAACCCGATTGACAACCTGCAAGAAAATTATTGGCCTCGACGAATTCGACTATCTGCTTATATAATAGCTTTTCTAAGACTTTGGATATGAAACACAATAAAATTATTGGGCGGAAGTCAGCTGGTGTTTCAGGAGAAGAATTCTTTGCATTTGGAAGGACTGTTGCCATCTTCCAGGCAGCTGGAAAGCAGGATGATGTAAAGCATGAGTTCACTATATGCAAAACGAATTTAACAATAAGGGGAAATAAAAGCTTAGTGAACCTAGGTGGAAGATTATCAGGCCCAGCTGCCTCAGACTTAATTGAGTTCACAGCATCCACAAGCTCATTGTAGTCGACTCCACGAAAGTAGAAGAAGTTGGTATTGGTATTAGATGAGATATCTCTTATCGGATTACCAGCTGATATATGAGAAGCAGCCAACTGAATGCCACTGTGGGCAGAGCTGATAGACGTGAAAAATATGTTTAAGTCTTCGGGATTTAAATCACAAGTACTGTTGTCCCTTTTACCTCCACAGACACCTGCATGGCGTAAATTTCGCCACAAAACTTTAGGCCTGAGATTCTGGTCAAATTTCGGGCTAAAATATTGTCGTTTTGCTCGCCTAATTTCTGAAGTCACCTTGTTGCGGACAGCTTTATATAAAACTCGTGCCTCATCGGTCTGAGTACGCCTCCACCGTTGGTACAGGTATTCACGCTCAGAAATGAGAGATCGAATATGAGGTGAAAACATAGAGGTACTCAATAAGGGAGGAGAGGATCTCAACTTGAGTGTTTACTGAATCACACAAAAATATGTTATCCCAAGGTAGGTCAAAACCTTCCTCAAATAAAGAACTTTCATCAATGCTGTTAAAATCACGGTATGAGTACACGAAAGAAGATGGTTCTTGATTAACTGGGATATCATACCTTAGGAAGAGAATGTCGTGATCCATTGTACTAGGTGGACCAAGTTGATTATGCGATAGTGCTTTTATCTCTATCAGTAACCAAAAGAAGATCTAGTAACGAGGGATTGGTTGCATTAAAATAAGTTGGAAAGTTGTTAGTGACACTTAGGTTTAGAGTCTGTAAGAAATGCAGAAATCAATCCCTCTGATTATCTTGGCGACACAAATTTACGTTAAAATACACGTGACATGAAATTTTCAAATTCCATAGCGTTATTGACATCAAAGCATCTAGGTGGGGCAGTATACTGCGCACAATACACATTTTTCGCTTCGTGACTTAACCTCTATATTAATAAATTCTATGGAGACTTCCTTGATGAAAGTACAAGCTTCGCTTTAAGGTAGTCCTTCACATAAATTGCCACACCACCACCCAATCGATCTTTCCTATCGTTACGAAACAACGTGTAGCCAGGGATTTCCACGAGGGGTGACAATAAGTCAGAATTTAACCACGTTTTGTGGTACGGCTCTAAACCAGCCAGGCACTAGGACAAAGTTTTTCACATGAATTCCAGCAGTCTGTAGCATACATTCAATTGCGAGGATGGATACAGAAACTAAACGAAAGTCTGACTAAGTTCGCGACGGATGTCCAGATATTAGTTTACTTGAGTTTTGCTACCGACTGTAATGAAGCAGGGCGTAACCGTATATCTCTCGAGCAGTTCACGGATGGTATGGCCGACCTAGAAACTCAAAGCCGAGTGCGGGACTCTATACCAACTTTTCTAGAAGGAGCCCTGGCTAAAGCTGTTAGAATAGAAGCTAATCGAGATGCCACGAGAATCAGTAGGAGAAATATTAGGGTGGCAGAAGCCACCACAAATTCAAGAGGGGCAAATTTTAGCTCCTATAACTCCAACAACTTGTCGGGAAACTAAATTCGCCCAGCCTAATGGAGCATTGGGTCTAACAGTACCACAAACTCCAACTAACAGCCAAAACTCCCTTACCATTGCTCGGAAGATCAACTTGTCTAAGAAGGTACAGCAAAAACCTTCCACAAAACAGCCCAAATCAGATGAGCCAGAGGGAAGGTCATACGGGATATCACCGTAATCGAGAGAGGAGTAAAAGGCATTGTAAAGTGGTTCAACGTAAAACAACGGTATGGCTTCATAATACGTGAGGACACCAACGAAGAAGTGTTTGTCCATGCTTCTAAAATAAAACGAAATAACCCTGAAAAAGCCACTCCATCTTTGGCAGAGGGAGAGGTCGTATGCTTTGATGTACTCCAAACGGATAAAAGTAAAAAGACAATTAACGTCACGGACCAGATGACAAACCTGTCCGCGGAAGCAGTTTGGTTCGGGATATTAAATCTCGGCAGCAATGTGCCCCTCGTCCTACTGGGAACTCTACTGATCACCCAAGTAGAAGGAAACGTAAACGCTTCAAAAGTCTTCATCAATTTCACACTAAAAATATGTCAGGGACTATGTGTAATACCTCCCCCATCAGAATTTAATGATTAACTTCCGCTACAGTCAATAGACCAGGATGATCTCCACATAAAAGATTCTTATTTAAATCAGCACCAACTGGCTTGCCGGGGCTAGAGTTAGTGGGGGACTCAGCCCCATATCAAATAAAAGTTTTCATTGGCGGACGTGCACTCCAACAATCTATGTATAGGGGGAAATGTAAATAGGGTCGATTGTAGTCTGATTATCGACACAGGGGCTACACAAACTATTCTCCACCCACGAATTCTCCGGCAGGCAGATTACTATCTTCAGATCCATCCAACTAATGCAAAAATCCAAGACGTGGGCGGAGAAATTATCCCAGTTGATGGCACAGTCGAAGTCCACCTAAGCATTGGAAATTTAGTTACAAAACATTCGATCTTCATTGCTACTATCACAGATGATTGTATAATTGGAATGGTCTTTCTCATTAATCATGCATGCATACTCGACCTTAAGATGGGATTTTTACAGATTGAAGAAGAAGTTATCCCTCTGCAAGAATGCCTGATGGAAGACACACCAACCAGAACTTTGACCCCAATTACAATTCCACCAGGGCAATGTCTATTTAAGTTAACCACCACCATTAATCTTGAGGAAAATGTTCTAGTAACAGAAAATGAGCCAAGAACGGAGTAGTTCTAGCCCGGCTATCGAACGCATCCTCCCAGACTTGCCAGCTTCGACCCCCATCGCCGATTTGGAATTTAAGCCGCCCATTATAACATGCAAGCACACCGCCGTATCAAAAATTATATCCAGCGAACATCATGACCTCTTTAGAAGAAGCGTCAGTGAGTTAAATGAAGGAGATAAAACTACACTGTGGAATTTGTTGTTAGAATTTCAGGAAGTGTTCTCCCATAGCAAGGAAGACTTGGGGAGAATATCCATACTGAAGCACAATATAGACGTGGGCGAAACTTCTCCAATAAAAAAGGCCCCCTCGAAGGATGCCAATATCCCGAAGGGCTAAAGCAGAGCATCTATTGCATGAACTGATAGAGCAAAACGTAGTCCAACCCTCCAAGAGTCCGTGGAGTAGTCCAGTGGTCCTAGTATGTAAAAAAGATGGATCGCTAAGTGATTCAAAAGGGTTTGCTACGTTAGACCTTCAAACAGGCTATTGGCAGGTTGAGATGGAAGAAGCTGACCGGGAAAAGATGGCCTTTACGATTGGCCAAGGGCTCTGGGAATTTAATGTCATGCCCTTGGTCTCACTAACGCATCGGAAACGTTCCAACGCTTGATGGAGCTTGTTTTGGAAGGTATTCCATATATAGTTTGCTTCGTCTATTTGGGTGACGTTATCGTCCATGGCAGAGATTTTTAAAATCTTAAATTAGTACGCGAAAGACTGCGGGCTGCTGGACTAAAACTATCACAAGGAAAATGCCAGATATGCCAACACAAAGTAAAATTCCTGGGACATGTGGTATCCGAGCAAGGAATCTCTGAAGTGCAAAGCTGGCCTCGCCCCTTAGATAAGACGAATGTACAATCGTTTTTAGGCCATTGTGCTTATTATCGTCGCTTCATTCGAGACTTTTCGGCCATTGCTAAGCCTCTAACTAGTTTAACGGAAAAGAATGTAAAATTTATTTGGAACGAGAATTGCGAAGGTGATTTCAAAACTTTGAAAGAGAAGTTAACCACAGCCCTATACTTTGACAACCAAATGTGGACGGGAAATTTGCTCTGGACACGGACTCTAGTCAATTTGCCTGGGGTGCTGTATTGTCACAAGTACAAAATGCTGAGGAGAAGGTCATCGAATATTACAGTAAACCGCTCAGTCGGCCAGAACGTAATTACTGCGTAACACGCAAGGAGCTCTTAGCTGTAGTGAAGGCCATCGCCCACTTTCAACCCTACTTGTTGGACTGTCATTTTATTTTACGAACTGACCACGCTTCTCTAAAATGGCTTATGCAGTTTTGAGAGCCCGAGGGCCAAATAGCGCGATGGATTGAACGTCTTCAAGAGTTCAATTTCGATATCCAACATCGTCCTGGAAAAAAGCACCTAATGACGCATTGTCGAGACGCCCGTGCCTGGGCTCTAATTGTCGCTACTGTACTCGCTTGGAAGAGAAAGACTGTATCGTGATACGTGTGGCAATGATGCAAGACAACGTAGGAACAGAACAAGATCAAGACGGCCACCTGAAGTATGTAAAATCGTGGCTTAAACAGGCTGAATGATCGACACGTGACCAAATCACACACCTACATACTGTTCTAAAATCCTTTTGGGCGATGTGGCCTGCGCTCTGCCTAAAAGATGGAATGCGCGATGCATCTGCGAATGCTTCACTAATGCTCGACATTACCAAATACTTCTCCCAGAAGCACGAAAAGTTGAAGTATTACAACAGCTCCACGACAGCGGACAGGTGGTCACTTAGGGGTAGACAAAACAACTGCAACAATTAAGGACAGATACTACTGGGTGGGCTGTTCAGAAGATATTAGGACCAACACCTAGGACTAGAGCCAAATTACAGACGTACAAAGTGAGTGCTCCATTTGAAAGACTAGGTGTAGATATCCTAGGTCCACTCCCCAATACTACAAGAGGACACATCGCTATATCCTGGTAGTCATAGACTATTTCACAAAATGGCCAGAAGTTATTCCATTGTTGGATCAAACTGCAGAAACAGTCGTCGAAGCTTTAGTACAGCATGTGATTTCATGATTTGGCTTACCACTACAATTCATTCGGACCAAGGCCGTAACTTTGAATCTACAATTTTCCGGGAGGATCTTAAGCGTTTTAGAGTGGAAAAAACTAGGACTACTCCGCTACTGAAACTTTATCTATCGTTACGTGACAATGGAAATTATCTCAAATGTCACAGCGAATTGACAGCTGACCAGTATGTATATGGCAGTTTGGGAAATGGAATAGATTTAAGTTTCTTCAAGGTAGTAAAACTTCGAACTAAGATGAAGTTAGTCAGGGTTACTGTAGCAAGAGTAGGGAATTCGAAATTGAAATTTGTTATTTGAAAGATAGTAGTGATTAGAAATACTCAAAGTTTGTCAAACAACGATTGTTAGTAGCTTTGAGATAGAATAGGATGATTTAATCGGTTGCTAAGAGTTGTAAAGTAGTCAGACGAATCGCCGACAGGTAGAGTAATCAGTGAAGACGGCAGATCCAAGTGTGGGCCCAGCTTTAGAAGTGCGTATTTCGAAGACGAGTGCGTGGTGTGATTCGAATTGAGGAACAGTCCGTCATAATTGCCCGAGTTGGAAGACATTGTGAAAAGTGAATTCTCTAGTCGTGCTATATATTGGGAAAATAAATAAGCAGGAGCTGTAGCGGTTAATTGCGTGAGCTCGACTCGAAACAATTAAGCGGGTTGCCGAAAACCAACAGGTAAAGGCATGCGACCGAAGTCAGATAGTGTAGTGGCACACAGTTTTACATATTTTAAATTCCCACAGAAGGGCACCAGAGCTGAAAATTCGGAAAATCGAAATTTATACAAAATCAAGATAAGTACGAAAAATCGAAATTTCTACAAAATCAAGATGAGTAGGAGCCTCACCCAAGTCTGTTTGATGCCGAAGCAAAGATAGGTAAAGGAGCGATGGAGGAGGAAAAGAGGGAGACAAAAAAATACGGCGTAATTAATAAATATTATTTTTGATAGAAAGGCACCAAAGAAGAAAAGGAACCGCAATCGTGACAAGCCCCTTTAAGTTTCGAGGAGTGATCAACTGAGATAAGGGAGACGGAAAAAGCTTAGAAGGAACTCCAAAGAAAGAAAGGCGCAAAACCTCCGTGTGCGTGATGTTATAGTTCAGATAGCGGCATTGTATACATCAGCGTCTGTATTGCGGTATTTCGCACAAGAGCGCTATCTTAGCAGTACTTTGCACAACAGCTTCAGCATAGCGGTACTCAGCACAACAACGACACCACCTGGGATGAACAGTTAGTATAAAACACGTAGTAATTAGATAATTTGAAGTAAAAAGAAAAAGGATACTGTTTTAAGATAACGCTCTTTTGCTTTAATTGCGGGAACCAAGGTACATAAACCTTGATTGAATTGTCGATGTGCAGCTGGCACTGGAACTAGTACACTAAGATGGAGTTCGAAGACCTTGTACCCTGATTGATAATTGGCACCCGAACCAGTACATTAAAAATTTTGATACGAGGTAAGATGATTAAAACAACTCCGAAACTGGTCTGGCATAGACTGATTATTTTATTCATAACCCGCTAATTTATAATCAAAAATTGATTACAGTAAATTAGTTCAATAACAACAAATTAAATCAATGATTCTAAAACTATTTGGTCAGCATTATACATGTTATTCACTTAACAAAAGATGATTATGCATAATAACTAAATTTACCTTAACGCAACGTTCAATGAACCCGTGCACAATTTCGGTAGAAAGTGCAGCCGAAGCAATATATAAAACAATGCGAACAAAACAAAGAAAATGCACGTAATTTCTTGGCCAACGTAAAATTGAACAATTAACTGATTCGTGCAACTAAGCATTCTACTTCTTTATGATCATATTCTTATGACCTAGATAATATGGCGTTATGATTATTTTTGTTGTTGTTTCTATTATTCTACCTAATGTAATATTTCTAACATTCTCCCCCGCGTTGAACGATAGTTCAAATAATATTGCTAGGGGGATTGAATTATACATGTACACTAAATCTAAATTGGTTGGATTTCCTGTCGCGAGCCTTGCAGATGGGTTTTCTGTGCTTGACCGATCGCAGTTATCACAACCAGTAGTAGGGCGAGGTATCCCACTGTAAGCTGATGAAGATTGTCACTCTTATATACCGTTATTATTGATTCTTGTTAGTTGCTCTTAAGAGTTTCAAGTTCTGCCTTTTGAACTTCATATCGTTTTGATTTCATCACAATTGGTTCCAGTTGCTGTGGAATAGTGATGGTTGCTAACTCACCAAGCCTTGTGTAGGCCGTCCTGATGCTGCTTGCGTAGACTTGCACTCCTTGTACCGTTAATAGGTCATGCTTAATTGTGCAGGTTGGTGATAGCGTTTACTGACCTGAACCATTTAATTGTAACGGCCTTGGTTCTCCCATACAAAGTGCATTGACAGTGATAGCCTCCACTGATTTGGATTGTCCAACTGAGTCCATGCGAAATTATCTTCTATTTGTCTCATTTTGCAGTTCCTTTGTGGTGAGTTGTTAAACAAGTTTTTTCGCAGGAGCAAACATAAGCCGATTTGTGGTATATTGGAATGATTTCGTGGACACAAATGAGTAGTTTTCTCTGCCGATATGCATACTGATAGTTAGCTGTCCGTCATATGGTAATACTGATCTCTATGTTGACTAATAGCGAGATATCTAGAACACGGTTGTATCACGATGTGTGGCTTATTGGCTACCACTGGTATGGGTGTCATTTTGTAGAGATCGTATTTATCCAAGTTGATTAAGGGAATCTGGATTTTAATAATTACATGGTTTCTTGTCATACCTATTCCCGTTGCTGTTTTTACATCAGCAACTCTGATTAGGCCCGTCGCTTCCCCTGTAGGTTTGCTACGATTCGTCCAAGTGGCCATCTCGTAACCGGCAGATTATCTTCTTGCATCACTATTATTGTACCAGGTGTGACATTTTGCAGCGTTCCTTCCACTTAAATCGATGTTGGAGCTGGTTAAGTTATTCGCGAGACCATCGATTCCAAAACTCGTGTTTCATGTCGGATACAAGTCTCCATTCAGGAAGCAGACTAATTTTTGTTTTTTCAGAATTCGCCTGTATGGTTGCTGTTAACGGTACTCTTATGAGAAAATGACCCGGCGTAAGTGCAGTAAGATCGTTGGGTCATTAGACATCTGAGTTATTGTCTAGAATTTGATATTGCCTCTATTTCTATCATCAATGTTTCCAATTCTTCGTAAGTTAAAGAGCCAGCAGAGACGGTTTTGAAGAGTAAATGCTTAGCGGACTTGACTGCAGCTTCCAACAGGCCACCAAAATGTGGTGCTCTAGGAGGGATAAAATGAAAGTCTACACCTCTTTTACTGCAAGTTTCTTCTATGGTTTCTTTTGTATCATTAGAGTATATAAATTTATTTAATTCCTTCAGCTGATTTCGAGCTAAAAGGAAATTGGTGGCATTGTAGCAATTTAGATTTCGGCAATTCCCTCTGCCCTACCCATGAATCGTCTTAGAGCTCCAATAAAACAATCTGTTGATAAGTCGCTTACCACTTCTAGATGTACAGCCTTTGAGTAAAAACAACAGAATACCGCTATATAAGCCTTGTGTGGTCGTTTTCCTCCGATTTTGTGATGAATCCAAATGGGTCCACAAAAGTAAACACCAGCGTTCACAAACGGCCGAGCAGGTTGAACCCCTCTAGACGGTAGATTCCCCATAATCTGTGACATCATTTTTGGTCTAGCCCGTGCGCATGTTACACAGTGCTGAACAATAGATCTACCAATTGTTTTTCCTTTTAATGGCCAGAAACGTTGTCTAGTAGCGGCAAGCAATGCTTGCGCCCCAGAGTGTAAATTTTCCCTGTGAATTGTCAACATTATTAGTTTCGTCATTGGATCTGAATATGGGATCAGCATGGGATGTTTTTGCATCATAGTGTTGTGAATATAAATCTTGATGCTGATCAATTGATGTTATCATAGAACGAAACAACTAATTGATCAGCATTTCCTCATTGAGTCATTGTTTTGCGAGATACTAAGTAAGACCTTGCACAATAAATACAATGCATCCAGGTCTTGCTTAAGTGTGCCAACGGTAGCCCCATTAAAAGTTGCAGTGTATCGCATTTCATAACAAACTGGAAATTATTTGGTTTGTTATGAAAGGCGCCTATGCTAAACATCAAGTGGCTACCTGCTTAAAAATGTTCTAATATGACGCAACATAGCAATGGCCCAGATATGGAACGAATGAGTGAGGTGACATGGTGACTGGCCGGAGAAAGCTCTGTGAGTTCTTTCTAATATTGCTAAGAGTCAAGTTACGAAGACTCTCGTTCGTGCGGCTTTAGGGTGAAAAATACGCGATCGAAGGGAAGAAGTTTTTATTTAAATAAACATTTTTTAAATTAAAGAAAAGTTTTTTATGTGGTGAACTTCCCTAACCGAACGGAATACAACATTTGGCGCAGCCGGTAGGATTTGAATAGTGTGGCAAGATATTATACACCCTCAAACCTGAAATTGAGTCTGATTGCGGGGCGCTATTCGACCTACAGAATAATAAGAAAAACAAAAAGGAAGAAAAGTGAAAAAAGAGAAATCTGTTTAAGAAAATAAAGTGTGTGAAAAGGTGCAAGTGCAAGTACCTGACAACACGGCAGCTGAAACTGAAGTCAGTACAAACGTGGAAATTTATTTTGAAGCAGTATATCTCCCAAGGAATTGAAAAAAAAAAATCTAAGATTTTTATATCTTTTTTTATATATATATGTATATACCAAAGTATGTTGAAAGTCGTACGACAAAAGAAAGTACCATTGACTCAAGTTTTCCTTTTTATGACTGTTTTTATTTTTCTATTTGCTTTCATTTTTATCTATTACTCCCATTAGTGCTTTGCTGATATACGTATAACAAGACTTGATAGGGATATATTAAATATTTATTTATTTACAATAAAAATTACCAAAGAATTGCAACATATGGCTGGTATGGAATATTTTTCTATTATACCCAAAAGGTGTAAGGCATATGTGTAAAAGGGTAAGGTGATTTATACTCTTGGTCTGTGTGTCCACAAAATTTTTTTTTTAATAACAAATGTAAAGGTGAATGTTGAAAGATATTTTCGGTGCATTTGAAGAGCTTAAATTGCAACGGCATAGTACCATGGAATCAAGTTTCTTTTTCTTTTAACTCTTTAACAGTTTGATTTTACTTTGTTTCTCTTATTTATTATTCCCATTCTTTCAACAAGCTTCCTTATGTAGGGGAGAATCTTTAAAAAATCTTTAAGTAATCACACTTACAAGTGTTACCTGGAAGACAGTGATAAAAATCTTAAATATACGTTAAAATATGCTTCTCGAAGATATCTGCCTTGTAATAATTTTGGTAGTAACTAAGGCAAATTTATGAAAGACAAAATATGATTTATATATTTATATTCCATTATTAAATATTACTCATCATAATTTTGTTCATGAATACCATATTAGGTTTTTTTATGATTAAATTTGGAACTGTTAAGTTAAAAAACTTTTGGTTATTTTTAACATCAATATATCTTTAGACAAGAGCATTCTTCTGAAAGTTTCAACCTCTACCCTATTTTTGAACTTATATTGAAAAAAAAAAACAGAAGAAAAAAGAACTTGGAAATTTTATCATGTCTAAAATCTACCAAATGGAGGTAAATCTGCGAATCATATTACTTCTTGCAACGCTAAACTCAGTGAGCGCCACACTTGTAGAGAATTTCAGTTTTATTTAGTCAGAATATAATGTGGTGCGGGGAGGAAAAATTGGAAAACGTACAATTTGAATTTCACATAACGAAACATATTTAATTCCTTCAAGTTCGGTCCAATATTGCGATATAAACGCATAGGTGCATATCATGGTCAAAATTACACTTTTTTTTAGTGGTGTACAAGTGAGATAAAATTGAATTGTGTTCAGAAAGTTAACCTTCCGAATTAATGTCACAGACAACGGATAATCCGACAGCAAATTCAACGCCAAAATCGCCTGCCAAACCTGGATATCCATTTTACGTGTTGAGTAAAGCTCAAAAGAGATTTTGGAAAAAAATTAATTCTTTCTCCTTTGAGAACACAAGCCCAAACTTGAGTGCAGATAGCACTGACCCCAGTACAAGCAGCAGTCCGGCAGAGAGCGGGGAAGCATCTATGCTAAGGTCGGGAAAAGAATTCAGACGACGATCAAGTTGCGAATAATTTAATGGGGATCCCACAAAATCCAAATTATTACCAAGTACCTTCTCAAGAGAATAATTCTTACAGTGGAAGAAGATATTCGGCAAACAACCGTCAAGAAAACGATAGGCGGAATCCGCCTCCCATAAAATGTAGTTTCTGCAATAAGGCAAACCACACTTTCTCCGAATGCTTCCACCGGAAAAAAGCAGGGTTCTGCAATAACTGTCAAAGTTATGGACATGTCGCCCAGAATTGCAGAAAGAGAACCACTTACCAAAAACCTCAGATAAATTCGTTACAAACTAATGGAAGGCCAGTCTCGCATGCAGCATTTTTTACAAAGCCACTCCAACGATGTGAATTTTGTCAAAGAAAGGGACATACTATGACCAACTGTCGAGCTAAGCAAGAGTGGGACAGCAAGATACCACAAAGTGCTCAAAGAACAAACAATTACTCGGAAAACTAGATGTAGGCTTACGACGACACCGCGGAAGCCTGGAGAGTACCAATGAAAACCGGTGTCAGCCCTCCCAAGCTCCTAAGTGCTCAGTTAAATTACCGTTGGATATAGCAGCTAATTCCACGGTCGAGCTCTTAGTCGACACGGGAGCTGACGTTAGTTTAATAAAAAAGTCGGCATTACAAAACAATATTAAGATTAATCAAGGTAATAAAACAAACCTTAACGGCGCTTTTGGAGAAGGTCAAACAGTAGGAACATGCAAGGGGAATTTCCTACTTAAAACCCCAGAAGCATGTGAATTTCATGTAGTAAAGGACAACGAGAATGTACCTTGCGATGGCATACTAGGCTACAATTTCTTGTCAAAAGCATGTAATATTAAGGGTCCACAGAAAACCTTAGAGTTCCCAGTCTCAGAAGTAAATAATACAAACTTCCCTATACCACTAAACTCTCACATAGAAAAGAAGGGGTTGAACATAGAAGATAGTCCGTTCGAAACGTTGAAAAACAGAAAGTCAGTCCATTTTCCAAAATGGGAACTTGGGAAGCTGGAATCTGTAAGTTGCTACAATCGAAGCGATAATAAGCAACGCCAACTGAATGGATTAGGAAATGGGAAGGTTCAGAGTAAAACCCACATTCCTGCCCGCTCAGAAAAAATTGTGAGACTTCCAGTGGGAAGTAATGGTGAATTTGTATGCATGTCAAAGGAGATAAGACCTGGTATATTTGTAGCAAACTGTTTAACAAAGGCAGTAAAAAAGGAAATCACAACTATAATACTTAATTCCAGTAGTAATGATGAAACTCTAGACCATGTTGAATTAGAATTACACCCGATTGAAGATTATCCCATTACAAATTGGAATGAAATCAATAATACCTCTAAGGTTAAACCAAATGTAGGAAGTAAGAACTGCATACACTACATAGCCGACAAGACTAGGCGGAACAGGATACTGGATAAGGAAATCGTGTTGGATGAAAGTCTCAATAAAGAGGAACAGAAGGCATTGCGAGAGCTATGTCATGAGTATAATGACATTTTTTTATTACCAGAAGATAAATTATCATACACAAATTCTGTAAAGCATGAAATACATATTAAACAAGATCATGTGCCTGTAAATCAGAAAATGTATAGGCTACCTGAGAGACAGAGATATATTATCCAGGAACAAGTGGAAGAAATGCTTAAAAATGATATTATTACACCGAGTATCAGCCCGTGGAACTCACCTCTTCTAGTAGTACCTAAACGGGATGGTGCGAATGGAGAAAAACAGTGGCGAGTCGTTGTTGACTTCCGAAAATTAAATGATATTACTATAGGTGATGCCTTTCCCTTACCAAGGATTGAGGACATATTCGATCAACTAGGCCACTCAAGATATTTCACAACACTAGATCTGGCCAGTGGTTACCATCAAGTGCTAGTTGACGAAAGGGATCAATCCACATGGACATTTTGAGTTCAAAAGAATGCCTTTTGGGTTAAAAAATGCTCCAGCATCATTCCAACGCTTAATGAATCACGTCTTAACTGGCCTTCAAGGATTCAGATATTTTGTGTATTTAGACGATATTGTCATATACGGAAAGAACTTATTGGATCATAACTGGAAGTTGAGAGATGTGTTTGAGAGATTGCGAAGGAATAATTTAAAGCTGAAAATTGAAAAATGTCATTTCTTACGAAAAGAGGTAGTGTACTTAGGACACAAATGTTCTAGTAAAGGGGCTTTACCAGACCCTTCAAAGGTAGTTTGCGTCCAAAACTTTCCACTGCCGAAAACTGTGCGACAAGTTCAGTCTTTTCTTGGTTTAGCAAATTATTATAGGAAATTCATCCCTAGTTTTTCTAAAATTTCCGAGCCCCTCAACAAACTTCTACGCGAAAAATACTAAATACAAGTGGTCAGACCAATGTGAAGAGGCGTTCAACAAACTCAAGGAGTTGCTTATCTCACCGCCTTTACTAATATATCCCGACTTCGACAAACCCTTCATATTAACGACAGATGCCAGCGGAGAAGCATTGGGTGGGGTGTTAGCTCAAGGGAAGATCGGTGAAGAGCAACCCATTGCTTACGCAAGCAGAACCTTAAATAAAGCAGAACGGAACTACTCTGCCACCGAAAAGGAATTATTGGCAATAGTGTGGGCCACACGGAATTTCCGATGTTATTTATACGGCCGCAGGTTCACTATCTACACAGACCATAAACCCTTAAAAGGCATCTTCAATAGTAAAGATCCCTCCTCACGTTTACTTCGATTTCATCATAAGCTTTCGGAATACGACTACAGTATAGAGTACAAACCAGGAAAATGTAATAAAAACGCTGACACACTCAGCAGAATTCCCTCTAACGACAACAGTGACAATATGAATAAAGACAAAGGAATTCAGATAACCACAACAGCACAAGTTCACCTCGAGATGGATTCTGAAGTTGAAACAAATTTTTGTCACCCATCCTGTCATGTTTTAACCAGGGCACAAAGAAAAGTAAATGAGGAAGACCTCAAGGAATTGGAAAATGGGAGCCCAAAACCCAAGGAGAATGGAAAGCCATACGAGAAGGATCCCGATACTAGCTCAGTTAGTTCAGAGGAGTCCATCAACGATGAAAGAATAACAGTTCTGAGTAACCGGAATGACATTAATGTCATTCTACGAGATTACCATAACTCACCCCTTGGAGGGCACTTAGGAATCTATAAGACATACAAACGCATAAGGAGAAACTACAAATGGAAAGGTATGCTAAAAGACATCGATAAGCATATTAGGAAGTGTGTTCCATGCAGCAAAAACTAACATGGAAAGAACATCAAAATGCCTATGGTAATTAGTAGTGTTGCCGAAAAGCCATTTGATAAAGTATATATAGATATAGTCGGACCTCTGCCAGAAACCCGCAATGGTAATAAATATATCCTTACACTCTTGGATGACACAACCAGGGTGTTTGATTGCAAACCTTTAAAAAATGGCGAGGCTATCACAGTAGCTGACGGTTTTTACAAACTAATGATGAAATATAAGATACCTAAAGCAGTAGTCACAGACCAAGGCGCAAACTTCACTAGCGACCTTTTCAAACAATTATGCAAACTATTTAAAGTCAAGAAATTGCAAACAACAGCTTACCACCCACAGGCAAATGGTGCTCTGGAAAGAACACATGGACCTTTAATTGACTACCTGAAGAACATTGTGGATGATAACATAACGGAATGGGACCAATGGCTCGAGGAAGCAGTACATGTGCGTAATCACTCACCACACGTAGGAGGAAAACATACCCCTATGGAAGCATTGTGGGGAATATATGATCCACCTTCTAATAACTTAAGAAAAGAACCTGAACCTATCTATAATTTTGATGATTATGTCAGCATAAGAAGAAGAAAAATGCAATTACTTCATAAAATGGTAAGAGAAGAATTGCTAAAAAGTAAACTAAAATCCAAAGAAAACTATGATAGGAATGCACGAAGTGTAAAATTTCATGTAGGTGACCGAGTTCTTTTAAGAAACCCTACTAAAAAACATAAACTGGCACCCATTTGGAATGGACGGTATGAGATTAAAAAGGTTAATAATGATGTCAATTGCACTTTACAAATTGGACATAAGTTGCGAAGAGTTCATAATAATAGATTAAAAACATTTTAGATTTACGATTACCTCAAAGCCTAATTTATCGCGACTATCACTAAATTCGATTTATTATCTACAGATTATGCTACTGTGGTTTTTTGCAATAATACCCTGGGTGGCACCCCAGGCAGATG
Organism: Dioctria linearis; assembly: GCA_963930735.1. Lineage (NCBI taxonomy): Eukaryota > Metazoa > Arthropoda > Insecta > Diptera > Asilidae > Dioctria > Dioctria linearis. The sequence continues at coordinate 101,395,658 of OZ005742.1, forward strand.
TAATACCTCTAAGTCCCACTGGCGTAATGTTCGAACAGATATCACCAGCATACATGTATGTGCACACATGGGTCATATATACGCAAATCCAGATGATGCAAGAAACCGAAGCATTAGGCTTTATTGAAAAATTCGAGAAAACAATAGGACATCTGTGCGCACTACAGTTAAAGGATGAAGAAAACGAATCATGCAAAACATGGGAAACCGAGTTACGAAGGCAGATAAACAAGGTTAAGGATAGGTTAAGAGATATAAATTTCTATTTGCAAGTTAGAAGTAAGCGAGGAATAGTTGATGGGATAGGTAGGGTGAGCAAATTTTTATTCGGTACTATGGATGACAGAGATGCCGAGCAAATATATACCAAACTGAATAACTTAGAAACTCAAGACTCTGAAAATGTGCATTTGATAGAAAAACAAATTAGCGTAGTCAAGTCAAAATTCAATGAAATAAATCAGGCATTTAAGAACGTTACGGAATACCAACAAAACTTAGAGGATCGCTTTAATGGGTTGGTAGAAAATGTAATTAATTCCACCCGAATTCTCAAATCGGAAATAAGAACCGTAAATATTAAAGCAGATATTAATGAAATATTGATATATATTTTACATCAGCTCCAACAAATATATCAACGGTTGACAAATGAATTATTGGTGATAAATGCCTTACATCTGCATACCTTACACCCTCTGATTTTGACAGCCAACGATATGTCACAAATATATAATGAAATCAGTAAAAGAGGCATGACAAACCTCTTGCTAGACTTCAAAACTGTCAGTCAAATAATTCAAACTGATTCTATACAGTTACATAACAAACATTTCATCCGTATCACGCTTCCATTGCCTGAAAATACAGTGTTTACACTTAACAAAGTATACTTATTGCCAACACCTATCTCACCCAAAAGCTCCGCTATTTTCATAATTGAGGCAAATTATTTCCTGAACAACACTCGAAACCAACAGTATTTAGAAATGACAACACTAGACTTTAAAGAACACTGTAAAAGGTCTACTACTACGAATGATATAATATATATTTGCTATCAAGCCCAACCTAGTACACTTATAGTTAACAATGCCAATTGCATGGCGAACTTATTCAATAACCCGCTAAGAGGACTTGCCCCTTGCGAGCACAGAATAATAAATAATACTGCTAATATCCTAACAAAAATGGTCAGGCAAAATTCTTGGCTGTTCGTATTTTTCTCAGAGGCAACTCTTTTAACAAACTGTAGTAATCATTTTGGTCATTTAACCATCAACGGTACTGGAGTCGTTTTAAAACAACCCTGTACGTACACGTTAGAAAACTATAGAATTCCTTTCGAAAACAGCTTCAGTTATTATCCCCCAATACACCAACCCGAACTCTACAATGTTCCTAAAGTATCGTTCAAACAAGATCTTTATGACGAGCTACAAGGTAAATTTAATATTAACGCAAGTCTAAAGGTAAATACTCATAGGAGTCATAACTTCGCCCTCGTTAGTGAGAGTAAAGACTTAGATGATTTGGAAAGAGAAATAAATTCAGTTAAGTCAAGTAGGGAAAGAAAAAGGCATCAAATTCAAACCCATGCCAATACAGGAATAACCATAGCGTTAGTCGCTGGATTAATTTTGTGCCTAGCCCTAAAATACTTATTACGGAAAAGAAACCAAACTATTCAAGCAAAGTTAAAGCCCGTAATCTCATACCCTACTCCTCGAAGATCTGAAGAGATCGTAAGTATACCCCTGACCCCGATAGCAGTTTCCGAAATACCCGCAAAGCATCTGCCGGAAAAGGAAGAGCCGAACGCAATTCCTATTCCAGATAGCATCACTTCTAAAACGATTGTGTTACGGAAACTTGATCAAAAACCACCAAAATTACCCTTGAACACACCCCACATGAAGCCATATATATATGAAGTTTAAAATCAAATAATGAAGAGCTTGAGAACAATGGTACGGTCAGAATTAAACATATATGTATGATTACAAGAAAATATTTTTATGGTTTAGTTATTTTTATATTACTATTTTTTTTATATATTAGTATCTTTTTATGACTTAGCTCAAATAGAGTAAATGATTTTTAATGATAAAGAATTGTAAAGTTTTGAAATAATGAAAATCAAACAATTTTCCACTGCAGATACTGTGTAGTTGATTCTAATTTAGATTATGTATATATAATTTCAACAGATTGTTTAAAAAATATATATATATATATATCCTGGGTAATCAACTGTTATTCTTTTGTTTTCTTTTGTAAAATGTATTGATTGTATAGCTATAGCCATAATTAAGAAAGACAAAATAAATAATAATTTTAAATTTCTCTTCGACCAAACTGAATATATGTACATATATTGAATATATTACGTAAAACTGTGCAACTGTGTTGATTCTATAGCTCAATATTTTTAAGAAAGAAAAAATTATGTTTATTCGTATTCTTTTTCTATATATATTATTTATAAAATTGATTGATTTAAAATATCTATATCATTTTCGTATATGTAAAAAAAAAAAAAAAAAAAAAAAAAAAAAAAAAAAAAAAACTATAGAATATCTATCAATTAATTAAGCTATGTACTCATATAATATATATTTTGTATTTGATACCTAAAAAAAAACGGGGTATACAACATGTGTCTATAAGTCTAAAATTTGTACTAACTAATAATTAATTATACTGTATAAATTAACTGCCTACATTTGTCTAGAAGCCAACAGCAATTATACTTATATTATACATATATACGAACCAGAGCGTACGTAACTCAAAGCCAAACGAACAGAATAAATAAATAAAAAAATATATGTATATATATATATCGTATTACCACATTAAAAATAAAAGGGACTTTCTCCTCATCCATGGTTACCACGTCATCTCGATCCCCTCGATGCCGTTTTCATCACGGGGGAGGGATGTTGTGAATATAAATCTTGATGCTGATCAATTGATGTTATCATAGAACGAAACAACTAATTGATCAGCATTTCCTCATTGAGTCATTGTTTTGCGAGATACTAAGTAAGACCTTGCATAATAAATACAATGCATCCAGGTCTTGCTTAAGTGTGCCAACGGTAGCCCCATTAAAAGTTGCAGTGTATCGCATTTCATAACAAACTGGAAATTATTTGGTTTGTTATGAAAGCGCCTATGCTAAACATCAAGTGGCTACCTGCTTAAAAATGTTCTAATATGACGCAACATAGCAATGGCCCATATATGGAACGAATGAGTGAGGTGACATGGTGACTGGCCGGAGAAAGCTCTGTGAGTTCTTTCTAATATTGCTAAGAGTCAAGTTACGAAGACTCTCGTTCGTGCGGCTTTAGGTGAAAAATACGCGATCGAAGGGAAGAAGTTTTTATTTAAATAAACATTTTTTAAATTAAAGAAAAGTTTTTTATGTGGTGAACTTCCCTAACCGAACGGAATACAACAATAGGACAGAGACGAATTCTCCAATCGTCCTTCAACTGGGATGATGCCTTTCTCGTCCAAGAATGGCTTCAAACTGCTGAGATTACTTGTTTTGTGAACTTCGTTGTTCCTTTGCAATCTTTGGATTTCTTCCTCGAATTCGTCCTCTTGGATTGCCTTGATTATCACATATAATGCTTCGTCCAATTCTCGACATGAAACAAAGAAATGTCCTGGCGAAGAATGAGGCTGCCTCTTGACACTCTTCACAAATCTTAACATATACGCCACTATTCGTTGCAGTTTTCTAAATGATCCTTCATGGGTAATATTATACACGAAACTTGATGCATCTTCAGCAGGGTGTGTTGCAAGCAATACTTTTGTTCTACTTGACACTCGGCTTTATTTTGGAACGGAGTAGGCCATAAAGAAAGATCCATCACCATGTAGCAACGTAGGGCCATAGAACCAAAGATTACAGGATTGTAGTTTGTCTGGTGTTAGCCCTCTGGATAATATATCTGCTGGATTTTCCTTACACCTTGCATGGCGCCATTGTGCAGCTGTTGTTAGTCCTTGTATAGCAGAAATCCTGTTAGCCACGCATCTTTGCAATGATGTGGATGCTGAATTTATCCAGGCCAACACTATTTCGGAGTCTGAGCAAAACCAAATAGGTACTTCTGACAGCTTAAGATCCCCTTTTACTCGGGCTGCTAGTTGAACTGCTAACAGGGCTGCACAAAGTTCCAACCGAGGCAGCGTTTGTTTTTGCAGTGGCGCTACTCGTGACTTGGCACATAAAAGTCTCACTATAACTCTTCCTTCCTTGCTGATAGATCGAACATAGATGGCGGCTCCAAAGGCCTCTTCGGAAGCGTCTGCAAATACATGTACTTGCTTGTTTTTCGTGATATCTTTCGCGATTACATACCTTGGAAAGGTTATGTTATTTAAGCAGGGCAGGGAAGTTCTAAAATTGAGCCATTGAGTGTGAAGGTGCATTGGTAAGGCCGCATCCCAATCAGTTTAAAGTTTCCAGAGTTATAGTGAAAATATTTTTGCTGTGACAACTATTGTTGTGGCTCAGGTACCAAATGCCCCGAATCACAACCATAAGGTGAATACATCAATATATTGCCCTATGCAGTATATTGATGTATTACAAGATGGCCCTGAAAATGAAAAATTATATCATTTTAAATTCTCATTCAAAATTTTAAATGCAGTTAGAAATGCATTCCCATATTATAACAAAATGCAATTTAGAGTAGTAGGTAGGATTCTGGACTAAACCGTGAAAAACTATTCTAAGTCCAAAATGTAAACAAAGGCGCGAGTTATGATTTTTAATTTGTTCACAAATAAAAAAGGATTGAATGAAGAAAACAACACAACAATTTAAATTGAATTTTAATTTATTGGAGAGAAGCAAAATAAAAGATTAACACAACCAAACTTTTGTACACGATATTATAACTTCCGACCTGGTTGACTGAAAAATATAAACTGTACTTTAAGTTTAATTATCTATCTGCATTCATTCCCGTAAACATAAAAGCTTTTTAATTTTTTATCTATTAAGCAGGAATGCATGGGAACGGTTGCATTTCCTGAGTTCTGTTGATTAAGCAAAATTGTCTGGGAACATTTATATTTTATATAAGTGAAAATTTTGCGAAGGTTGTTCTGAGGTGTCATGTTCTGTGATGTCGGTTAAATTTGCCGACGTAATTCCTCCCTCCTTAAATTGAGGACTCTCCTGAGTCACATTATTGATTTTTAATTTTAGTCTATGTTTACAGGTATGAACTGCGATAAATATTACAATGCCTATAACTATTATAATACAACTACTTCCAAAAATATAATGCATTTTTCTATGATATTTAATTTCCTTAATTTCCTTTATATTTTCAATTTGTGTTAAAATGATATTGTCAAATGATACTTTTTTATTTAAATCTTCAATTTGTTCAAGATAGTCTGATATTACAAAACTTTGTTTGAACTTCTTTTGATTATTATATATAGTACGATTATCAATTTTTATCGAACAATTATTGAAGTTTAAGAAATGATTACCATTCAACATCATTCTACGTTTGTCACAAGTACTACTGAAATTGGCATTATTTTGATTTTTCACTAATACTACTCCTCTACTTAGTTCTATGACTTCGGATGCATTATTGTATACTCTCATACAATTCTTTTTAATTATACAATTGTTGGAAATTTTTAAATCTTTCAAATCTCTGTTTTGAACATAATCAAAAATCTTATTTTCATACTTTACAATTTCTTGAATATTAAGAGTTAATTCTTCGTTTTTGTCGTCAGTTATTGGCGTTATTAATATTTTCTGAAGGAAACTATTTCTCTTGGTATTCTAATCACAAGTATTATATTATCTTGATTATCTATTGCGGTATCTAATTTAATATTTTGCAGTTTTTGGAAGTCAATGTTATATTCCGCAATTTCTTCGTCTGTTAATATGTTACTATGAACGATGCCTAATCTTGCTGACGCTATGTTATTTTGTATATGTTCAATATTGTCCTGTAGTATTTTTAGTTTGAGTGCAAAGTCTGTGTAAAGTACAAGTCCCTCTATTTTGTCTAGCCTTTCTGAAATCATCAGCCTATCTTTTTCAATGACATCTTTTAGCTTTGCGAAGGTTTCATTGAAGTTTTGATTGATTTTGATTTGTGCATTGAGATTATTTATAGCGTTGTGGTTGTTTATGTCGATGACCTTAAGATGTTCTTCGATTTCTTGCCTATCATCGTCGTCCATCGTACCATAAATCCATTTAAATGCTGTACCTATGAAATTGAACACACCACGTTTTTGCCTATGTGGAATTAATGTATTAATTTTATTGCGAATGTGGTTCAATTGGTACTCGAGGGTTAAAGATTTTTCTTTTAGATTTACCTGTCTTATATTTATCTCTAAACTATCTACAATGCTTTGGATTTCTTTGGGACTTATTAAATGCAATATATTGTCATAATTTTTTATAATATTGACTTCTTCTAATTTAATTTCGGTGTATCCGAAGTTTGTATCGATTTTATCAACCACTAGATGTGCCTGGATTATTGTGCACATCCATAGTATTTGAAAAGCTTTGAAGATCCAGCTGCCCTGAAAATTTATTTTTTCTTTTAATATTTTAGACATGTATATTATCTTATGTAGTTTTGATAAATTTGGGTTCTTGTTTGTGTCTAACACTTTTATAATTTTTTATGTAACCTTCTTTCCTATCTTCAGAATATTCCTCCCTTTTAACACCTTTTAATACCTAGCCTTTTCCTTGCAAAGATTATTGTATATATTTTTTTTGTCGCAGTTTCCTTCTTGAATATTTATTGGTTTTTCTTTAGTAGTTGAATGGTAAGTATTGTTGTACCACTCAATAGCCTTACACATTTTTTCTTTGATGTTGAGTTGTTTACCCTCAATCCCTAAGGTTCTAATTTTTTCACTTAGGGTGTTGTGTAAACGTTCTACATCGGAATTCCCAGTGTGGTTATTGGGTTTAACTAAGTGAAAGTCAATATTCTCGTTTTTAAGATAGTCTTTTATATTAATACTTCTAAATTCATTGTCGGTGACTAACTTACGAAATTTTCCTCTTTGTGCTTTGTATTCTCTTAATTTTTCTATAATTGTCTGATTATTCCTATCTTCAAGGTAGTAAGCTGTCGCGAATTTGGAAAATTTATCTATAAATGTAAGAAAGTTAGCTTTGGAATTGGTATAAGTGTCCATATGTACGATTTCCTTAATGTCTTTGGGGGTTTCAGTTACCTCAAACTTTCGTTTAATGGGGTTCCTATCGTATTTAACTCGATTACATGTGTCGCAGTTATTAATGTATTTTTCTATTAGAGTCTTGAGGTTGGGGAAGTAAATAACTTTCTTTAATCCTTCGTAGTTTTCATTAATTCCTGTGTGTCCTGTCTCGTATTTGTGATATTTTTGGATTTGTCTATATGTTTCGTCTTCGCTGTCCATGTCTTTAGCATGATGTACACATCTGACAAATCTTATGCCTTGAATGCCGTCAAATAATTCTATAATCTTTTGTTGTACTCTATTATAATCATTATCGCTCAATTCTGTGTATATGCCTGTTTTTCCCGGCTTTATGCATCTTCTTAAGATGTCTGATAAGTTGTTATCCAAATCATCTGAGTCAATATATATTTTCCTATTTTTATGCTTTATTTCTAATTCCTTTTCCTTTTTGTTGACTAATATAATTTGAGTTTTAAATCGATTAACCACTGTATCCAGTATGGGAATGTGGTTATTAAGATTTTCCTCTTGTGAATGTATTGTTCTAATACTCTCAAGATCTATGTTATTTTCTACGGAAAGGTCGGAAAGTTCTTCGGAATTTTCCATTTCTTCCTCAGTGTCGTTACTTGCATTATTTGTCTCGAGTACGTTTATTTCATTTGTATCCGAGTTTATTCGGCTAAGGAAGTCAGCAACCCTGTTTTCCTTCCCTTTTATGTAATCCAAATTAATATTGTACTCACCTAATTTTAATAACCATCTATAAAGCCTTGGATTAACATCTTTTCCTCTGGTTTTTGTATATAGCCATTTAAGAGGTTGATGATCTGTTAACAGATCGAAATTTACACCATAGAGATAGGGTCTAAAATAATTTGTGGACCAAACAATGGCCAGAAGTTCTTTTTCGGAGACTGTATAATTGCGTTCATGTTCATTTAAAGTTCTACTGGCGTAGCAGATTGGATGATTATCTTGCTGGAGAATAGCACCGATTGCAAAGGTACTGGCATCTGTAACTAATTTAAACCTTCTACTGAAGTCAGGGTATTTTAATATAGGTGCTTCTGTTATAATTTTCTTAAGTTTTTCAAATGAATTTATATAATTTGGGTCATTGAGGTTTAATCTAACGTTCTTTTTAAGGTATTTGGTCATTGGCTGGGCTACTTTGGCATAATCTTTAATAAATTTTCTATAGTACCCAGTAATGCCTAGAAACGACTTTATTTGTTTTGGTGTTTTTGGTAATTTCAGTTTTAAGATATCCTCTACCTTTTTCGGGTTAGGTCTGACTCCTTCAGGTGTCAAAATATGACCTAGGTACTCCGTTTCTTTTGAAAAGAACTTACACTTATCCATTTGGATTTTTAAGTTGTGGCTACGTAGTGTATTGAATATTCTCTTTATACTATTTATGTGCTCATCTAATGTTGTGCTGAATATTAGAATATCGTCTAAATATACGACACATATTTTATTTATGTGTTCCTTTAGGACAGAGTTCATTAGACGCTGGAACGTTGAAGGTGCATTCTTCAACCCGAAGGGCATTCGCACATACTCGTAATGTCCTAGAGGCGTGGAAAATGCTGTTTTCTTCCGATCTTCTTCTTTAACTAAGATCTGATGGAAGCCTTTCGCCAGATCAAGGGTCGTAAAATACTGCGCTCTGCCTAGCTTGTCTAATATATTTTCTATATTCGGAATTGGGAACTTGTCGTCGATTGTTACCTCGTTGAGCTTGCGGTAATCAATGACAATTCTCCATTTTTTCATTCTTGAATTATCGAGTTTTTTGGGTACAATCCACAAAGGACTGTTGTATGGGGAGTTGCTTTCTTTTATGATTCCTTGTTTGAGCATATCTGCTATTTGCGTGGATATTTCTTGCTCATGAACTCGGGGATATCTATATATTTTGGAATATATAGGCTTATCGGTTGTTGTGATAATTTCATGTTGAATATCGAAAGCACTAGTTAAATGGTCGCCTTCTTTAAAGAAGAGATCTTTATATGATCTTAGTATTTCTCTTAAATTCTTTTCCTCTTCAGGGTTCAAAGATTTAAAGAGATTTTCGAATTCCCTACCCTTTATAACTGTAAACTCTAGCTGATGTATCTCATCTGTTTTATATGGGCAACTATTGTTAAATCTTATTTCATTATTGTTAATTTTTAAACACTCGTTTTCCATATCTACGATAGCCCTTAAAGGTTTGAGTAAATTCTGCCCAATTATGGCATCAAAACATTTGTTTCGAAATTTCGTGAACTTCCACATCATGTAAGAATCTTCATTAAATTCAAATGGTAGATTTGTTTTGATTTGCTTTGTGACATGTATACTAGTATTGAGGCTACTGAGTTTAATAGGTATTTCTAAGGGTTGTCTTCTATATTTTAACAATTTCTCTTCGTCTAAAAGTGAAGTAGAAGAACCTGTATCGATGAGGCATTTAATTTTATCCCCATCGATCGTTAGTTCTACTATTGGTAAGTAAACTTGTGAGGGCTTGAATGAAAATTTACCTCATGTTGGACATGATCAATATCCATACGTTCTACTCTATTTGAGGTATTCTGTCTAGAAATATTATTGGAATTGCTATCAAAGTTCCGTCTGGGTTGACCATGATTAAATTGATTTCTTTCATTTGTATTGTCTTGTCTATATTGTCCCGAATTTTGTCTGAAGTTATAGTTAGGATGTTTTGGGTAATTCAAATTTCTGTTGCCGTTATTAAAACTATTATTATTATAAAAACGTCTTTGATTGGATTGATTTCTATGGCTATCACTGATTTTATTTTGATTAACATGGGTATATGCTTTTGCTTTTTCTCTTATCATTCCTAAGTTATCTAATAAATTGAATGCATCACGTAAATTTGTAATATTCCTATTTAAAATTATCGAACTTAAATTGGCATCAATATTATTTAAAAATGTTTGTAAAATCATTGAATCGTTAACACTAGGACTAAATTCAGTAGGTACTTCTCGTTTAATTTTGCTAAAATACCTTGCAAAGTTATAAAATATTCTCTTACTTGGTAATTCCTTGCAGAGAGAGCTTGATGATATAACTGATGATATGTTTGTTGAATCCCAAAATTATTTATTAATTCTTTTCTTACTTGGCTCCACGTTACGTTGGATCCCAAGGACCGGAGGACATCTAAGGCTGGTCCCTGAATTTTATTGATGATAATTCGTTGGTAGACGTATTCCTTTACTTGAGGATGGCCATCAAACAGTGGAAGGATGGTGTCCACTTCTCTTAGGAAGGATGTTAAAGCATATTCGCCGTTACCTCTAAATTCATGTATTCTCTGGGCATCTTTCATTAGATCGTTTATGGAGATTGAAATTGATGGTGTAGTTTCTGCTTGTTGTGTTGACCCTGATTGTGTTTGATTGGTTTCGGGTACATTCGTCATTTTATCACTACAATTATCTGTTATCTGGTCACGATTTTCGATTTTATAGTACACCTCGAATCTATCTGATTCTCTCACTTGTTTTGCTTTTGGCATAAAAAAAATTCTCACTCAAACGTTTCAAACGATTGTAATTTAATTTATCGTAGTCACAGTACTTTGCAGCGAAATATATGTAAATATATATATTTTTTTTTCAGCACAATAGAAATTCACTATTTGTATTATTTTCACTTAAGTTTTTCTTTTTGTACGATATTGTTTTTTTTTTAATTTTCAGTGTTTGTTGCGTTTTGTTAATCTTTTTATTCTCTTTCTTCCAAAAATTTTTTTTTCTTCAAATTAGACTTAAGTCCATAATGATTTACTTTCGAATTGCAATGCTTTAGAATGCAATCCTACCGACTGCGCCAGTTATGATTTTTAATTTGTTCACAAATAAAAAAGGATTGAATGAAGAAAACAACACAACAATTTAAATTGAATTTTAATTTATTGGAGAGAAGCAAAATAAAAGATTAACACAACCAAACTTTTGTACACGATATTATAACTTCCGACCTGGTTGACTGAAAAATATAAACTTTAAGTTTAATTATCTATCTGCATTCATTCCCGTAAACATAAAAGCTTTTTAATTTTTTATCTATTAAGCAGGAATGCATGGGAACGGTTGCATTTCCTGAGTTCTGTTGATTAAGCAAAATTGTCTGGGAACATTTATATTTTATATAAGTGAAAATTTTGCGAAGGTTGTTCTGAGGTGTCATGTTCTGTGATGTCGGTTAAATTTGCCGGCGTAATTCGCGTGTACGTCTACGTACATATTTGACCTTGAGATTGACCTTGAGATAAGGTTTGACAGTTCACTTCCGGTTGAGATAAGGTTTGACAGTTCAGTGTACGTATGTGAGTGTCTACGTGTATGTACATTTAGACTGGAAGTGACGTCATAGCGGAAGTGTGGTTTTGTTGATAAGGAATCGTGGGAAAATGTAGCAGGATAATCTGGTGTTGTCCGGAAGTATGGTCTTGGTGATAAGGGTGTTGTTGTTGCCCCGGAGGTATGCTCTTGCAGATAAGAGTGTATAATGGGCGGAAGTGTGGTATTGCTGATAAGGAGCGTGGGAAAATGTAGCAGGATATCCTGATGTTGGATGGAAGTGTGGTCTTGGTGATAAGGGCGTTGTTGTTGCCCCGGAAGTATGCTCTTGCTGATAAGGGTGTAGAATGGGCGGAAGTGTGGTATTGCTGATAAGGAGCGTGGGAAAATGTAGCAGGATATCCTCTTGTTAGCCGGAAGTGATTTTTACTATAAATTGGAAGGTGATGCATAAATGTAAAAAATAATGATAATGCATGTTTTGCTTGGAGTGTGGTAAGTGCGCTGTATCCAGAAAAAAAAACATTCCGATCGTGTTACTGAATATCCGCACTATACTGATGTCCTTAATTTGAATGGTATTACATTCCCTATAAAATTGAAGAACATTTCTATATTTGAAGTGAACAATAAAATGGGTATAAATGTTTATACTTTAATAAAGAAAAGAAAAGATTATGAAGTAGTTCCAATCCGACTTACTAAGGGTTGCTATAATAGACGAATTAACTTATTAATGTTTAATAATGAAGATGATAGCAAACAATTTGATGACGATAGTGATCTTAATTATCATTTCTGTTGGATAAAACAGTTATCTAGATAAGTTTCAACGCAACTATCAAATAATGGTCACAAACTTTGGATATGTGAACGCTGCTTACATTACTTTTATGCTGAAGAAAAACTGCAAAAGCATAGCGTTGACTGTGGAGAAATGAGTTCTTGTAAAATACTTTTACCATCAGAAGATCAGAAGTGGATATCTTTTCAACATTTTAACCATAAATAAAAATGTCCTTTTATTGTGTACGCTGACATAGAGAGTATCCTACATCCAATTCATGAAACCAATACTTCTAATAATACTTTCAAAAAATATCAAAGACATCAGGTATATAGCATAGGATATTATTTCCTATGCTCTTATAATGCAGAATTAAATTATTACAACTCCTATCGAGGTCTGGATTGTCAGTCATGGTTTGCTAAAGAATTACTGAAGTTGGCGGAAGCAGTTGATGCTATTTTAATGAATGAGGTACCAATGGATTCAATTGATAATGAATTATATTCACGATTGAATTCGCAAACCACTTGTCATATATTGTTATATTCTAGCACACTCCGTGCTCCTAGCGAGAGAGCGTACGTGGGGGTTTTACGAATAAATGTATACACTATTTTTTTTTTGATTTTTCAAAAACACTTTATTTTTATTATTTAATTCTCCTGTTTAGTTTTGCTTTTTTTTTAATTTACAAATTTTAACTTAATTAGTGGGATTTTCGACTCATATAAATATTTTCAAATTTTTCACTTAATTAGTTGGATTTCCAGTTATATATTTTCATTATGTATTTTAAAGTTTTTCACTTAATTAGTTGGATTTCCACTTATGTATTTTCTCTAAAACAACAAATTTAATTCCCGATTTAAAAAAAAATACTTTTCTTTACTTTGTCGGTAAGAGATCCGCGAGACGGCTTTTCGGCAGGTGTAAAAACGACTCCTCGAGGTTTGGGAAAATTGCACCCAGGTACCCACAATCACTTTCAAAAGCTTTTTTATCTTTTTATTCTTTTCTCATGACGTTGAAAAAACGTACGTGAGAAAATGCAAAAGTTCTTTGATGCGAGCTGTATGCATCAATGCAAAACCGTAGTCCGATATGCACTTGTGTACGTAGGTAAGTATGCAGTGCATATCGTGAGAATGTAATGCCTGCCTGATAACAAAATGCAATTTATGCTAAATTGCATTTTGTTATGACATGGAAATGCATTTTGAATTTTGATAGAGTTTTTAATGAAATTTAAATTGAAATTAATTTTCAGGGTCAACTTTGTAATGCATCGATATATTGCATAGGGCAATATATTGGTGCATGGACCTTATGGTTGTGATTTAGGGCATTGGTATCTGAGTCACAACATCCCTCCCCCCTGGGGAAAAGAAAGTTTTATTCTTTCGTGGAAGAAAACTTTCTTTCGATTCACAGATTAAGCCATGCGTATACGTTATATGTCTTATAAAAATTGGTGAATGCAGGTATACATAATTACATGAAATTACAGGAATAAAGTAAAATAAATTTTATACATTAAAGATGAGTAGTTGTATCTGAGAGGTGAAATTGCCCAACAATATATATATACTATGCACTATATACAATTAATTGATTTTATTTTTAGATTATTATTTTTTCTTAATAGAATTAGATATACTATGTACCTACTTATAATTTGTTATTGACTTCTATTTATTACAGTACTAATAAGGTTTATTTTATTTGTTTTTTTTTCTATTTTTTTCTCTTGCAAAAAAAACACATAATAAAGATTTAATATCTTGTGCATATATTAATTCTTAATAATCTTAAGCTTTTTATTTTATGTATACCTATAATTTTATTGTCTTATTTATTTATTAATTTTTATTAAAATTACTACGCATTTTAGAAGATTATTTGTTTCCTGGCATCATTAGTAAAACAAATTATCTATTTTATTCATTACTCTATATATTTGCATACTTTTTTTTTTTATATATATGAGTATATATTTTTCATTTGATATTTATTTATTTGTATATATATTTTTTTCCTTTTATTTCCTCTTCATACTGTACATTATTTTATAAATTTTGGGAGAGAAAAAAAAATGTTTTCTAATCCGAAGCCTGAAAATTGTGTTGCTTTTTTTGAGAAGGTGAGGGAGTTATTAAAGGGAGAGGTATTACTTTGAATATTTGTTTGGCTTGTGTTGTGTGTTTTTTTTTTGTGGCTGCACAATTCGAATTTGTCTTGCGATCGTCGGGAGATTTGTTTTATAAACAAAGATAAGAAGAGAAAAAAAAGGAATATTTTATTGGTACATGTAGTTAAGATGCCTGATTTCTTATGCGACCTTGTCGTTTCGTCAGCTGTAACTGTATACCTAAGTTGAGCTCTTTTTATTTTTTTTTATTTTTTATTCTTGTGGTCGAGCTATGGGATTTTTTGTATGCGTTTGTAGCTGTTGATTGTGGGCGATGTTACTTACTTTGTTACGTGGTATGTGCTTATCGCGTTGAATTTTCGATATTGGGTCCCTGTTAATTCTATTGCTCGTTTATCTGCTCGTAATTGTTTTAAGCTATTTCAGCATTTTTATGATATGCATTTTCTGTGGCGTATAGGAAATTTATCATTCACAAAATGTTTTTCGAGCAAGTAGGATCTCGCGCGGAATATCGCGTGCCGGCCCCATACGTGGTGATGATTTCTGGGATTTTTGTCGAGCAGGTCTGGTCAGGTTGGCGAGGGCCAATAAGGTTTGTTTTCCGGTGCCCCGGCCGAGCCACTCGTACAATTTGGGGCGCTCCTGCCGAGGTTGGACGATACCACATCGTGAATTTTCACATTTGGTCGGACTACAACATGTCCATCTCTGTCGCTGGTAAGTTACCTTTTTTAACATTTTCATTACTTTTACCCCTCTTTTCTGGAGTAGTAGAGCGGGTCTTTGGTGCTGACAGGGCTATCCTGCCTTCGTGGCTTACCAGTGGCGGATCCTGAAAGGAATGCTCATTTTCCTATCAGTCTGATCGAACAACCTGCAGGAGAGCTGCCTCGAGACGTATATGAAGAGTGGTAGCTGCCCAGCTGGACCCATCGATGCACCACCTCTCTTTATATTTAAGTAATTATTATGGTGAAGTGCTTCCTTTTTTTTTATTTTTATATATAAAAAAATAATAAAATTCTGAAATTTTAATGAAACCGTGGATTTTCCTCTTTCTTTTTGTCTTTTGTTTGCACTGTTTTCTGGGTTTCTCGATGGTGTTAATTGGGGTGAGTGGCTGACATATTTTCTAGCTCGGGTTCGAGGTTTTTTTTTTTTTTTTTTTTTTTTTTTTTTTTTTTTTTTACTTCCCTTATTACGGTATATTCATATAAATAATTTTTATATAATTGAAAGTCATGTAGCGATGGAAATTTTTTTCTTGCTTGTGTTCACCTTTATTTCTCCTCTATCTTTTACAGTTTTTTTTTTTTTAGAAATTGTAACATTTTTTCATTACTTCATTGAAATTATTGGAAATTGTGTTCTTTTTTGTTGGGAAGAGGGGGTTGTTAGAGCGATAAAAATTAAGGAAAGGAAAAGGTTACTGTTGTCAGTTTGTTAGTGTCCGTAAGTTAGACGTTTTCTGTAGTTTTTCTTGGTGGTGCGGGAGTTAATTTGAATTTTGACTTTCTATGTGCTGGTACAGGCACATCTTCTAATTTATGTTCCTGCGGAATATTTTTAGCTCTGCGGGCCCCTGATTTGTATCTCATGTATAGATATATGCAGAGAATAGATACGATCAAAGACACTGTTAAATATGACAGTGCGTAATGATGAATATGATGACTATTTAAGGGATTGAGAGGAATTAATTCTTGGTGTTTTTGGAAACGAATGGATTCTAGCACTTTCTTTAGATCCGCGTTTGTTATAATCTTTAAGGGATCTGTTTCTATATGCGTTTCCTTTGGAGAAGACGTCATATTCCATATTATATTAGAAATGTTTATCGTTGGGATAAAATGGGAATTGAATTTGGACATTTTCACGTTATGTCCGTGCAGGATGAATTTTTTGCTGCGAACATAACAACCGGGATTTATGTGCATTGTTCCTATTCCATGCAGGGTTTGTGAACTAATGGAATCTTCACAAATAATATCTATGTGGAGGGATCCTTTCAGGGAGAAAAGCCAGGTATTCTGCTGCGATAACTGCGACAAATAATAAACTTGCTCTAATGTTAAGATTGTACATTTTGATGTAATTGGTTCCTTTTTTATCAAGTTTAATTCACATTGGTTTATTTTTGTATTTGTGGTTAGTATAGGTGATGAGATTTTGTAGTAAAAATGCGTTTGGTCCAACGTTGCGCAATTGTGGATATCCTGGAGAGTTAATTCAATATGGTTCACGATTGTAGTCGAGCAGGATATATTCCTTTGATGGATTAATATACACGAACGATCCGTTAAGGAGTGTAGGTAATGGTATCGCCTTAAATATTTGATAAGGTTCTTTAAAAGGTAGCGGAATTCGGAGTTCTATAATTATTTTGTTGTTGAAAATATTTGCGGATATCGTGCTTAATTTGTAGATTTGTGACAATATATTGTCTCTGGAATTTATAGGAAGCATTAGTGAATTTGGTAATTCTTGCCTAATTTTTGATAAAAGATCTTCAATATTTTTCGGTGATATTAATATAGGATGGAATTTTCCATGCTTGGAATCTGTTAAAAGATCTATTAACTCCGACTGGGTATTCTGATATCTGAATGCCATTAACGAAACCAGTGAAATGAGTGATTCAAGTTCTATGGATATTCTGTTATCCAATGTTCTATTTTCCATCAATGATGTAGCTGTCTGCACTGATATTAGTTTTTTATGCATGACCATGAATTCCTTTTCAATTGCGGCTTTAGTTTTGTTGAAAATGCTTGCGGTTGCTTCGACTATCGCGGTTTGGCTTTTCATAAGTGATTGGAGGGAGTTTTGGTTAAGGGTGAGATTACGGATTTGTTCATCATATAGCTTGGCATCATCTTCGTTCAATGTGCCGAAAAGAGCTTTAGAGATTGAGCCTATAGCGTTGAAAAGTGCTCTTTGTTTTCTATTTTGGGTCACAAGTAGCATATTCTTATATTCTATGTTTGCTATAATAAGATTGATTTGTAGTAACGTACCATTGCAGGTGTGTTGCTGTTATTTGCAGTGCGATGAACTGGATATTCCTGAATTCTGATTTGAAATTTTCCAGGTCGTAGAATGTTACTAATTTCCACTCGTTGGTGTAGAAATTGGCTCTGCCAATTTCTTCGAAGTAAATGCCTGCAGTAGCATTTAGCTGCTTTACCTCTATTCCTGAGCCGTAGATTATGGGGATGAAAATTAGAATGAATGCTATATGCATCATTTTGGATACCTGTAAGATGACACCATGTTAATATCTGTGAATGATATTCGAAGATGATGAAGTTTTTTTTACTCCGAGAACAGTTTTAGGTCATTGTTATGGACTCTTTTGTTTTTATTATTGATTTTAATAGTGGAATTTTCGGGGGAATTAATCTCCATTATCTCATACGGACCTCACCATAGTGGCGAGAACTTATTATCTCTCACTCTGCTTTTCAGTAAGACTTTATCGCCTACCATAAAAGATTTTTGGACGGAATTTTTGTCATATTGTAGTTTGGATTTTTCTTTATTGGCCATGGCTATGTCTTTAGCTATTTTGAAGTTATGCTGTAGACGCGCTTTTAACTCGTTTGCATAATTGTCGTAATTATAGCAAACGGTTGGAGAAGATTTCAAATTGTTTGGAATTTCGGCTGGGAATCCGTAAAGGAGTTCGCGAGGAGTATAATTAGTACTCGAATGAGGGGTAGTATTGTATACAAACATGGCATAAGGAATCCATCTATCCCAGTCTTGTGGATCCTTTGCTACATGAGATCGGAGATATTCTGCTGAGGTTCTGTGGCTTCTCTCCAACGCACCATTCGTTTGAGGGTGATATGGAGTAGTTTTGAGCCTTTTAATTCTCAGCAATTTAGATACCTCGGCGAACATGCCACTTATGAGGTTAGTACCGTGATCTGTGAGGATACTTTCTGGAATACCATGTCGACAAACTATCGTTGTCGTGAAGGCTTCCGCTAATGTCTTGGACTCGGTGTCGACTATGGGAATAGCCTCAGAAAATTTTGAAAGGTCGTCTTGAAATGTAAGGATGTATTTGTTTCCAGAATGAGAAATTGGGAGAGGTCCTACAATATCTACGTACACTCTTTCGAAAGGTTTGCAGCTAATACTCGAGATTTTCATTGGAATTTTAGGGTTTCTGGATACTTTGTTCACCTGACAAAGTTTACATTTCCTTACATATTTGACCACGTCGTCTGACATGCCAGGCCAGTAGAATTTCTTTTTGATTCTTTTAATAGTACGGGAAATACCTTGATGGCCACCCGTCGGTAGTGAATGAAAATCTTTTAAAACTTGTTCGATGTCATTAATGTCTGATAAATATTTAATTGAAACCTGATGCAGTTTTATGTTTATTTGCTTATTAGCGAAGATCTGGACAAAAGCGTTTTTAATAATAATTAGATTCTGTGGATCTAATATAGGGAAGGAGATATTTATTTGTTTTATCTGATTTGCTTCTGTGTATGAGCAGAATTCAGTTAAAATCTTTTTGAGGTCTGATCTATCTCTTTGTGATCGACAAGGTAAATTAGTTTTTGATATAATTATTGATGAGTCTTTTTTCTTGAAGAAGTTCAGTTCAGTTTCTGAAAGTGGGGATTTATCTGAAAATTTTAGTTTCGAATCCAACACTCTTTCAAGCTCTGTATCTTGCATTGACAAGATGAAAATTTAGGATTCGCATTTTTAGTCAGTAAAAGAGGAAAATTAGTCTCAGTTATTATAACTGAGGAATTGTTCACAGGTAATGGAGTTGGGTTTGGAGTAGTTACACTTCCGTTGGGTGTACTTATATTCGCCTGAGCTCTGGGTTGATTTCTAGTTACCACATTTACGAAGGTGGTTGGCTCTGCAGAATGTTCGGAATTTTCCGGAATTGCTCTACTGAGAGCATCTGCATTTGTGTTGAGGTTACCTGATTTGTGGACTATCTTGTAGTCATATTACTCAAGACGTATTCTCCATCTCATCAGTCTTGAGGAGTGATCTTTCAGATTCATGAGCCATACTATGGTTTATGGTCAGTTATAATTGTAAACTGTCTGCCATAAACGTATGGTCTGAATTGCTCAACTGCAAACACGATAGCTAAGAGCTCTTTCTCTATAGTTGAGTAACGAGTCTCCGCACCATTGAGAACTCGACTCACGTAGGCGATTGGATGATCTCCTTGATCATCAACTTGAGAAAGGACTGCTCCGATAGCGTAGTCACTGGCATCGGAGGTGACAAAAAATTCTTTGCCGAAATCAGGATAAGATAGAATTGGTGCTGAAATTAATTTATTTCGCAATTCGCAGAATGCTTCATCGCAAATTGCGGCGAACTTGAAGGGCGTATCTTTTTTCTAAAGGTTTGTGAGTGGTTTGGCTATTCTCGAAAAATTTGGGATGAAGCGGCGATAGTAGCCGACGAAACCAAGGAAGGCTTTGATATCTTTTTCCTTCTTGGGTCTGGGATATGACTGAACTGATTTTATTTTTGCAGGGTCTGGTTTGACTCCATTTTCTGTAATTATGTGCCCTAAATACATAATTTCCTTTCTTAGGAAGTGGCACTTGTCGGGTTGAAGTTTGAGGTTGAAATCACGAAGGCGGCTAAATACTGCTGTGAGTCTGGAATTGTGGTCTTTGAGATTGTATCCATGGACTACAATATCGTCCATGTATACGAAGCAATAGATGCCTTGAAGTCCAGATAGAACATTGTTCATGGCTCGTTGAAAAGTAGCAGGGGCTCCTTTTAAACCAAATGGCATACGATTGTATTCGTAGTGGCCATATGGTGTGCTAAAGGCAGTTTTCTCCCTGTCCTTCGAGTCCATTTTTATCTGGTGGAATCCACTGGCTAAGTCGAGTGTGGTAAAATATTTCGACTTCCCCAACTGGTCTAATATATCAGTGATATTAAGCAGTGGGTACGCATCGCCAATAGTAATGTCGTTAATACGACGAAAGTCTACCACTACTCGCCACTTTTTGTTTCCATTCTCATCTGGTTTTTTAGGAACCAGGAGAAGTGGAGAATTCCAGGGACTATGTGAGGGTCTGATGATGTCTGACTCCAGCATTTCTTGTATTTGCCGGTTTATCTCAGTTCGGCTTGCTTCGGGAAGTCGATAAGGCTTGGTATAGATGGGCGGTTTGTCTGAGAGCGTCTCGATTTTGTGGGTAATCGCATCTGTTTAAGATAGGAAATCCCCTTCTATGAAGAAGAGATCGTTGAATTCCCTACAGATGTTTCGGATACTCTCAGATTCCTCTGAATTACAGTGATCCAATTTGATAAGATTTTGCAGTTTATTTATTCTGCCCTTAATTGGATCTCTGTCAGAGTCTGTGGAGATTACCACAAAGTCGTCCAAGTCTTGGTAAACTGGGTTCACCTCGTAAGGTGCCAGATCGGCGTCTTCCTCATTTGTGTTGAGGATTAGGACTTTTGCCATACCGTTGACTGGTTTGACTATAGAGTTTCCAAGAAATAAACCTGGCCTTATTTCCTTCTTGAAACAGACCGATTGATTTTGAATAGAAGGAGTTGGAATTTCAATAATATATTCTGATCGAGCCGGAATTTTAATTTTATTGAATTTATCCGATTCTTTCGGATTTTTAATTGGAAGGAGATATGATTCCAACTTTTGTGGAATTTGGAAGTAGTTATTCGATGATTCCGACTGGATTGAATTTGAAGGAGATAAAACTTTATTGAAGTTCTTTGACTTCTTTTCTGATCTATTTCTGGAATTCACTTTTTGTGAATTTGTTGATGAAGGAGATAGAATTTTATTATATTTAGCCTTTTGTGCGGCTGTAGATTGAGATATACTTTTATGTTGTTGCTTCATATCTTGTGAAGCCTTGGATGGAGATAGAATTTTATTTAATTCAGCCTTTTTTCTGGCTATAGATGGAGATAGATTTTCATTATTTTTGGTCTTCACTTCTGATGGAGTATTGGATAGAGATCGATTGTTATTGCTTTGTAAAGCAGTTGATGGAGATGGGATTGTATTAATATTTTTATTGGAGAACGTTATCTCCGTATATAATAAACTTTTAGTTCGAGACCTCTTTTCTGGGTTTTCGCTTTTCAAATACACATATGGATAATTTGAATAGTAATCCTCATACGGATAAAATTCATTTGAATCATTAATTTCTAGAGAAATGTATTTATTTTTATAATTGATACTAGCATAGATGGAGTTTTGTTATTCTTCCTGTTCGGAGATGGTGATCTAGCCGAGATATTGGCATTATTATATCTCGGCGGTGAAGTTCGACTTTCTCGGAATACTGGCTGCTGCCAGTTCCTATTTTGAGGCTGTCTGTCAGCCGTGTTTGTTGGTGGAGTATTGCTCACCTTCTGGAAATTGTTTTGATTTCCCTGATTGTTGCCAGAACGATTGTTGTTCGCCGCGCTTGTGCGACATTCTTCGATAGAATGTCCCATCCGATGACAATATCGACATGTAAGCGCTTGTGTCGGAGATGTAAATGTATCCCTATTGAAATCTGTAGGGCGTTGTAATTGTGAGTTTAGCTTCGGAACTGCGTTGAAATTTTGTGTGGAGCGTTGTATGACTGGGCAGCTTGATGCAGCATGCCCCAGTCTATTACATTTGAAGCAACGAAGATTTGAATTTATTGTTTGCGCAAATGGAGTTTGATTTATTTTGTTTTGTGCTTGGGAAACGAGTTGTTTCTGCTCTAAGCGTGCTGCATGCTCCAAGATGTGTGATTTTAGTGCAGAAAAGGATTTATCGGAATGCACTTTTGCTAAAGTCTGTAGTTGTGGATTGGATAATCTATCCTCTATAGCTCTCACTGCTTGACACTCATTATCTTTTAAAAGGGACTTTAAAAGAACTCTATCGCTTGTATATGAGTGTGTTGCTTCATTTAGTTTGGACAGAGTTGTGCTAAGTCTCTGAAGGAGGTCTTTCACGCTTTCCCCTATTCTCTGTTTACAATTATTTAATTGAGACTGTAGCGTATTTCTGGGAATTTTTACCTCAAAAGTTTGAATTAAAATTGATTTTAATGTGGGCCAATCTTCAACTTGATTGTACCTGAAAATATCATATGCATCTGCAGATAATTTACTCCTTATTAAGCTAAGGAGGGAGTGCTTTTCGCTTGTCGTCGTTGCTGTTGTGTATGAATCATCACAGCTTGAAACGAATTTGTGGAGATCTTTCGGATTTCCATTGAAATTGGGAATTAATGTTCTCGCGTCAGATAGGAAAAAATTTGATTGACCTCTGAAAGAGGACATTGTGGTGATGCTCTGTGCAATTATTTGTAGTATTCGTTACATTTTGGAATCGAGAGTCCAATTGTTCTTGCAGCGCAATTACAGTGTCTGAGAATGATGTTTCCATGTTTATGTAAACATCATTTGCGAAGTATTCGCTGTCTTTGTCGTTTGGGCCAACATTGAAGATTATTTCATTGTGTGTTTCTTCAAAATCATCCCAATATTTGTGCAACGAGTTTAATTTTTGGTTTAGATATGCCTGGGTTGCATTTGCAAGTGAATTATTATCTATAGACTGGATAATATGGGATAATGTTTTTTGTCTATCTTCTTGTAATCGAAGCCGTACTGTATTTGATTGATCTTTGTCTGTGCTGTCTTGGTTATCAGCTGCAGTCGTTTTTTGAGAAGTTTTTGGAGGTGGGACGTAAAGCGGGTTATTTTTGCGCTCTGTGTGGACTGATATGGATTTCAACCTATCAGACAGAGTTGCCTTTGTAAGATTGTACCAGTCCTCCGTTTTGTCATAGCATGACTGTTTAAAATAATCATGAGTTTCAGTAAAATTTTCATGATCTTGAATCAGGGTTTCAATTTTTTCAAATGAAGCCCATAGTTCTTCCAACTGTTGGAGTTTTCCAGAAGTAAAATCTGAAGTCCTTTTAGGTTTATTCGCTCTATGATAATCGGCCAGAATTTGTCTAATTTCTGTCATTTTGGGACTTGTGACAAGCAAAGTTCATCGAAAGATTTGTTTTCGTCAGTCATGTTGTTATATTATGTGGGGCGTAAAAATTGAGGAGGGTACAGCAATTAAAAATTTTGAAACACAGCACCACAATAAAAAGGAAAATGTGTGAATAAATCTAAAACACTTGATTTCAATTAGAATAAAAGAAAAATTAAAAAATTTCTCGTGTGATAGTTACATAGGTAGGTAGGTATATATTTGGGTGCGTATTATTTTTGTAAAAGTATATAAAACGACAATAGCAATATCAAAATGACTCATCGATAGTGAAATAGAGATTAATTAATAATAACCAACGATTTGTTCGTATTAAATTTTCGAATTTTTTGTTCGGTATAAAAATTACGATGAAGGAGAGACCAAAATTTTCAGGAGAATCTAAAAGATATGCACGAAAATAGAAAAAGTAAAGCAAAATTTGCTTGTCAAATATTATCGGAAACAGAGTTATGACTTCAATAACAAATTTTGAAGTTATTAAAAAAAACATTTGTATATATATATATGTATATTGTCGATAAAGGAAAATGAAATTTGTTTGCTAACCAAAGGCGGGTAATTTAAACCGCTTCTTCCAAACCAAAATCTCCTCCTGATCAACAGGCTTATGAAGCTTTATTGAAGGAGGACAATTATCGATTCTTTCCGAAGTCCTCTGACCAGCAAGCTCACTAAGTCTTACCGCAGAGGTCGCTTCGTGGAAGAGTAGGTTTTGATGTGTGGTGTTGAATTGAAGAAGTTATTTTCTTCTTGATATATATATAAATCACTAGCTTGTAAATATGAGGGAAAAAAAAATCAGAAAATATGGAAATGTGAGCTAATTATGGGAAATGTAAGTAATAAAAAAAATATGTAAATTAGAAGTAACTTGTTTCTCCCGATATATTGTAGTGTTAAATTTTTCTACCTTATATATTATCTGAAATGTATGAATCTGGAGTTGATGCTGGTTATGAGTATGATAAATATAGACGGGGATTAAGACGTTTGTAGATGTTGATACGTCGCGCGTCCTGGGCGACGATTTCTTGTAGAATTATAGTTGGGAATATAAAGTTGAAATTGGCAGATGGTATTAAGATCCTGAAGATACGTCGAGCGTCTTCCTTCCTTCTATATATCGTCTTAGTGAGGCAGGGATGAAGCCTCCTTTAATTCCCTCGTTGGAGCACTATGGCACTCTAAACTTGATTTCCTCTAAGTACCTCCTGGGTACCCGGGCTTTTTTTTTTTTGTAATTATTTTTTTTTCTTTTTTTTTTTAATTAAACTGATTGGCAATTTTATTTATACACTGGGCAAACTTGGAGAGCTACACTGCCATCAGTTAATATGCGTGTCAGTTATTATTAAATAAAAATTTGTTTTGTTTAATAGAAATTATTACAGGAAAAAAACATTTTTAGCACTGATTTTATATGGTAGGTACACGGCTACCACCAGTTGTTTTGTGTGTGGGCTTTATTATTATTTTATTTTAATTTATAACTTTTTAATTTAGATTTAGTAAATTTGTTTTTATTTTTACTGGCACTGATTTGGGGTACCGCTGCCACCAATTGTTGTATTCTAGCACACTCCGTGCTCCTAGCGAGAGAGCGTACGTGGGGGTTTTACGAATAAATGTATACTCTACTTTTTTTTTGATTTTTCAAAAACACTTTATTTTTATTATTTAATTCTCCTGTTTAGTTTTGCTTTTTTTTTAATTTACAAATTTTCACTTAATTAGTGGGATTTTCGACTCATATAAATATTTCCAAATTTTTCACTTAATTAGTTGGATTTCCACTTATATATTTTCATTATGTATTTTAAAGTTTTTCACTTAATTAGTTGGATTTCCACTTATGTATTTTCTCTAAAACAACAAATTTAATTCCCGCTTTTAAAAAAAATACTTTTCTTTACTTTGTCGGTAAGAGATCCGCGAGACGGCTTTTCGGCAGGTGTAAAAACGACTCCTCGAGGTTTGGGAAAATTGCACCCAGGTACCCACAATCACTTTCAAAAGCTTTTTTATCTTTTTATTCTTTTCTCACGACGTTGAAAAAACGTACGTGAGAAAATGCAAAAGTTCTTTGATGCGAGCTGTATGCATCAATGCAAAACCGTAGTCCGATATGCACTTGTGTACGTAGGTAAGTATGCAGTGCATATCGAGAGAATGTAATGCCTGCCTGATAACAAAATGCAATTTATGCTAAATTGCATTTTGTTATGACATGGAAATGCATTTTTAAATGCATTTTAAATTTTAATAGAGTTTTTAATGAAATTTAAATTGAAATTAATTTTCAGGGTCAGCTTTGTAATGCATCGATATATTGCATAGGGCAATATATTGGTGCATGGACCTTATGGTTGTGATTAAGGGCATTGGTAGCTGAGTCACAACAATATGTGATCATGAATTTAAATGGATGATATCCGTGTAATTGACCATTGTCATTTTACTGGAAAAGTTCGAGGGATGGCCCATCACGAATGTAATTTAAACTATAAAGATAGCCATGTTATTCCTATCGTATTTCACAATTTGACTCGCTATGATTCACATTTTATAATTAAAGATATTGCCTTATTAATAAACGGGGCAATCAACTTACTACCACTTAATAAGGAAAAATATATAGCTTTTACTAAGCATGTGAAAGAAACTGATGTGAAGTTGCGTTTTATCGATTCATTTCCATTTTTACCATCATCCTTGAATAAACTTGCATCATATTGCAATAACTTTGAGTTATTGAAAAAAGAGTTTCCTAACAATTATCATTTACTTTATAAAAAAGGAGTGTTCCCATATGATTATATTGACTCTTGGAAAAGACTAGATGAAACTCAGCTTCCGCCAAAAGATAAATTTTATAATATTCTTAATGATAGTCATATTAGCGATGACGAATACCAACATGCTCAAAGTGTGTGGTTAACATTCAACATTCAAACATTAGGAGAATACTCAGACATATATTTAAAAACAGATGTTTTATTGCTTGAGGAAATTTTTGAAACCTTTCGGAATAGCAGCCTGAAAAGTCACCGTTTGGATCCAGCTCACTACTTCACAACTCCTGGTTTAACGTGGGATGCAATGCTACTTCATACTAGAATGAAGCTTGAATTGATCACCGACATTGACATGATGTTATTTATAGAAAGAGGGGTAAGAGGAGGAGTTGCACAATGCAGCGGACGGTATAGTAAAGCCAATAATATTCACATAGATAATTACAATCCTGAAGAAGTCGATAAATATTTGATGTATTTTGATGCTAATAATCTATATGGTTGGGCAATGTGTCAGTATCTGCCTACAGGAAATTTTAAATGGGTTAAAAGTATTGAAAAAGAAAGCTTCAAGAATGATTCTAATGTTGGATATATATTGGAAGTTTACTTAGAATATCCAGAATCTATACATGATTTACATAAGGATCTGCCTCTAGCCCCAACATGCCTTACACCACCTAATGGTAAACATCCAAAACTTTTACTAACAGAATATAATAAGGAACGGTATGTTATTCATTATCGCAATTTAATGCAATGCTTAAAGTATGGATTGAAATTAACGAAAATACATCGAATATTGCAGTTCAACCAATCGCCATGGCTGAAAACATATATTGATTTAAACACTAAACTTCGAGCCAACGCAAAAAATGAATTTGAAAAGAATTATTTCAAATTAATGAACAATGCAGTCTTTGGGAAAACGTCGAAAATGTACGTAACTATCTGGATGTAAAATTAATAACCAAATGGTATGGTAGGTATGGAGCAGAGGCGATGATATCTAAACCAAATTTCCATAGCCATACTATTTTTAATGAGAATTTAATAGCTATTGAGCTAAACAAATTGCAAATCGTAATGAATAAACCAATTTATATTGGACAAGCCATCTTGGATATATCTTAAACATGAATCTATGAATTCCATTATGGATATATACAACGATTGTTCAGTGATAATGTCAAATGTTTGTATACAGATACAGACTCTTTAATATATGAGTTTACCAAATTGAATCCATACGAAATAATAAAGCGTGATGTACACATGTTTGATACAAGCGACTACCCCGAGCATAACTTCTATGATATACCCTTATGTAATAAGAAGATTCCTGGATTAATGAAAGACGAATTAAATGGTGAAATAATGAGTGAATTCATTGGTTTAAGAGCCAAGATGTATAGTATCCGTACTAATAACAAGGATTTCATTAAAAAGGCTAAAGGAGTAAAGAACTGCACCATAAATAACACAATTTCGTTTGATGATTACTTAAGTTGCTTGCAAAATTCGATTGAAATAAGCAGGCGACAGCATTTGATAAGATCATTTAATCATGAAGTTTTCAGTATAGAGCAGGAAAAAATTGTACTCAGCCCTCATGATGATAAGCGATTTCTGATGAATGGGGGAGTAGATACCTTACCATGGGGACATTACAGCACTATAAAACCGGCATTAGCATACAAAAGTTGAAATTTAGAACATCACGAAGGATGGCATGGGGGTATATACATATATATAAAACAATTGACTTCTTAAAAATTGTATTTTTATTGAATATCACCCATAAATTTTATTTTTATAATATATATACCTATATATTTTTTTCACATAACTATTTCATCATTTCATCTTCGTCACCATCATCATCATATACTTCGGAGAGAGAGAGAGAGAGAGATGATCCAGTTGAATCCTCATCGAATCATCCAGCTGACTCTGGAATGAGAGACTACCATCCATATCCACGTCTTCATCAGATGTAGATGGAGGGCTGGCATCATATCCGATCTCCATAAGAATGGCCTTGTGATGATTGATATACAATGATGTCTATATATATAAGAATATTAAAAGAATGTTAAAAAAATTTATTTAAAATAAAATGTTAAAATGATACTTACTAATTTTGTAAATGGCAGGTTTTCATAGTTTCATTTTGATAGTGCGTTTCCTGGACTAGAATTTTGACTGGCCGCTTTAATTTATTTATTATAATTTTTACATCATCACAGATCAGGGCGAAGGAGCTACTCCTGTTTGTCCACAAAATGTATTTGATTTCTGTGATGATGTCACCTGTAGTTATTAACGCCATTACTCTTGACTTAAATTTTTTCGAATGAAATTCTAACTCTGATGCTCCTGAATTTATACCGAAAATTTATCAGTATTTTTAGAAAAATTCCCATAGTGCAAAATTCTATATGCAATGAAATCTAATCTATTGTGGTAAATAAATTTAGAGTGCAAAAATCCCAATCATATATTTTAGTATGCGAGCCGAAATATTCTACTTTTGATTGAGAAATTCAAATAAATTCGACTTCAAACCGCAATATCCTGTTATGATAAAAATTAGAAGTAAAATAATAAGCCCTCACGCTTAAAAGCGCAGCAACCTAAAACTTGCTTGACTTCAAACCGCAATATCCTGTTATGATAAAAATTAGAAGTAAAATAATAAGCCCTCACGCTTAAAAGCGCAGCAACCTAAAACTTGCTTGACTTCAAACCGCAATATCCTATTATGATAAAAATTAGAAGTAAAACAATAAGCCCTCACGTTTAAAACCGCAGCAGCCTAAAACTTGCTCACAATTTATATTTTTGTTAATTCTTATTCTTAAATTCGTTAACCACAATTTGTCGGAAGACTAAATTAAACTTTTGTTCAAGAAGAACAAGAACTTGATCATATTTTGTACAAAGCTTGAGAAAATATATTTCCAACCTGATGAAATTATTTTATATAAAAAGTACAACTTTTATACATATCCCAAAACATTTGAAATATCTTGAAAAATGTTCATGTCCAAAATGTCATTTCTGGACTTAGAAAACTTTCCGCACACCCTCATCTATGCAAGTTTGATTTTTAAGTGGTTTTTCAAATTTATTTCTAGAACGGTTCATCGAACAGAATAAGCAAATTTTATAGGATTTTATATTTTGAAGAAATTTTCAGTCTAGGATTGATACTTTTAACAGTATACGTAAAGGCATATGTATATAAAAAAATAATTTTATTTCCTAGAGTTTTGAGGAAAAACCTAACCACTTTACAAAAACTTTATCCCCCTTTTTCTTTAGCACTTTTTCAACAAGGTAATCATGTGGATATTTCGTCTTTAGTAGTTCTTTTTCATAAAATCCCCCTTTAATAGGATGTCCCTCATAATCCTCTAGAAGATATGTCACTGGATTCGTATTTTGTATGGTTTTAATTTTAAAGATCTCAGTCGTCCAGTTCGGTGTGTACCCCTTTTCAAATGTTTGTTTGTGCTTGCTGATGCGAACATAGTCACCAACTTTATACTTAGCTTTATCCACCATTTTTATGTGACTGTATACTGTTTGCAGTAGAAGATTTTTATTTATATGATTAACATCAGAGGGGCGCATTTGAATTGTCCTATGCTTTTTATTATTATATTCATAAACAAGATTTTGAACAAAATTAATCCAACGATAGGAACCATTCTTACTAAATTCTTTCCACATCATGCCTTTCAATGTTCTATTAAATCTTTCAACTATTGAAGCTTTCATTATACTAAAAGTTGAATAGTGTTTAATTCCATACTTTAGCATCAGTGTCTGGAATATGTTATTATAAAACTCTTTACCATCATCTGTATGCAAATGTTTAGGTATCCGACCGCTTTTTAGAACTTTTTCCATTGGAGCCGTTACCTCTTTTCCAGTTTTATTTTTAATGGGCTCTACCCAAGCATATTTTGAAAATGTATCAATCACAGTTAGCAAATAGTAGTATCCATTATTTTCGCGAACATAAGC
Source organism: Dioctria linearis (assembly GCA_963930735.1). NCBI lineage: Eukaryota > Metazoa > Arthropoda > Insecta > Diptera > Asilidae > Dioctria > Dioctria linearis. The sequence continues at coordinate 101,426,085 of OZ005742.1, forward strand.
ACCCATTTCAACCAAATCTGCCTGCCAGAGATCATCCAAATCTTTCATAATGACACGACGCCGAGGAAAACTTCGACGAGCTGCTTTATGCAGCTCACTCACAAGGGCATGTTTACTCATTGTTAGCTTTGACTATACACAGAAAAAAAATTTTAGAATTCTTATTTAAAATCGTAGCAAATTTATCTAAATATCGTCGTTGTTTTTCAGCTTACTATTTTAATTGGTTCAATGATATAAATATGAATAGATAAATGCTTTAATTTAGATTAAATAACGTATCGAATGTATTTAGTAAAAATTACTAAACTACATACGGTCTGCATCTAATTAAATTAGAAGATACATATAAAGATTTTTTCAAATTATGTAGTTTCAATTAGTCAAAATTACTAATCATTGTATGTATTTTTGATATTTAATTAAGTGAGTTAAACTATTGTTGCATACTTGCAGGCTTTTAGATAGGATCTTTGATTATGGAAACAAACTAAAAAAACTAGTTGATCGTAATAAGAATATTTTATTTCCAAAGGTTATAAAAAATATATAAGTTCAAAAAAAAAACATTGTACATTTTAGGAAAAAACTGGAAGCTTTAGAATTTTATGAAAATGGAAATTTTGGAGCTATTGCAATATTTTGGTTACGCAAATTTACTAAATGTGTTGGGGGGAACTTAATTTCAGAACAATTTATAAGTTTATTAATATCAGTACCCACATAATCGATTATATAACATTTAAAGTGAGGTTCATAGGATTTAATCATTATTTCTTTTCCAGTAATATAATACTTATTATTTACATCTTTATATATATATACGGCTTCATAAAAATAGTGTTTATCGTTATCCATTAAAATAATAATATCTCCTGCCTTATAAATGGTATTGTTAATATGTACATTTTTGTAAATAAATATTTTTCCAAGTTCTTTAATTTCATTTAATGTACATTTGTCAATATTTTTCACAGTTTCAGGATCAATTGGAATCAAGTTTTTTTCTAATGTCTGCTCTTGAATAATTGTTCTTTGACGATGAATTTGATATGCAAATTCACATTGTAACTTATTTGCTATACTTAAAGTAATATTCTTTCTGGATGTAATTACTCCCGCGTAAGTCTTAAGCCTTTTAAGCTTCGCTTCAAAGCGCATTGTCCCCAAACTTTTCAATGGTCCTAATTTTCTGATAACACCAGGATAGTGTATTATAAAATGATGTTTCGGTGTCAGAGTTGCTTTAAATAGCTTCATATAAAGCTTATGATGCTCAGTTATATTTTGTTCGAATTCATGTAATTTTTCCTCCCCGTAGGAAGGAGAAAAGCAGTTCTCAACTAGTTTTAATAGAATGAGTAAGAAATTCCACGTCTGATTTCTTCTTGGTACCAAATCCCATATTATTAAAGGAAGATATTGTATAAAACATAGCATTTGAGATGCTGACATTTTGAATTTCCTTTCTTTAAGTGTGGTAATTGGAGGACATATATTTGTAATGTCGGCACCATATTTGAAATTCTTTTTCCTCGAGTTTAATTCAGAAAGAGAGAAAAAATTATATTCGAAGATTAAACTATGTAAAATAAAACCAATTTCGTGATGACAAATGCCCTCTAGGAGATCATGCATTATATCCACAGTGATACAATTTGTAACTTTAAATGTTTCTAATTTTGTAAATATGCATTCTTCTCTGACACCTGTACTCATAGGATCTCTGGCCAAAACATCTTCATGATAATTTTGTTCGTTTCTTAGTGTGGTCTTGTCTTCGAAAACCTGAGACTGGGTTACTGTTTTAAGAGATTTACATATCCTACAAAAACTGTTTGCGGAAAATGATCTGGAGAAACCCATTACCGTATTAAGACCTAAATAATCTCCAGTCATGCATGCAAGAATTAAATGAACTATTAATGTTTTATTTTCAATTTTTATAGTATTTCTAAGGATTTTAAGCTATTACATAAAGAAATATAATTAGAAGCAGTTCCAAGTATTAAAGAGCTGCTTTTCGTTAAACAGCAAGCCAAAATACTATCTAGCTTTGAAATTGTTGCTTCGCTCAGCAAAGGAAATGTTAAATAAAAAGCTGACATTTTATGAATTCCACTTTTCGATCCCAAAGGATTGTTAATTTCAAAATCGTCTTGATAAAGAATGTACGGAATAATTAACTTGCCTTCAAAATATTGGCATTTTAATTTCCAAGCTGATCCCTGAACAATATTTCGTATTATTACATCCGATCTCAATTTATCAGCTTTAGATAACATATCGTCTAAGACTCCGGGTACCTCCAAAAATGTTTTTACATTATCTTTAATAGGAAAAAGCACTCCTTTCGTTGGAGACTCATTTATGTTATCTGGTGTTGAACAGTCATCGATTATAAATTCACGTGGTTCGAAATAGAGATCCAAAGATTTTAGATAGTTTAACATAGTATATTCTGAACTAAAGTTTTTTAGAAAAGTCCGAAAATTGTCGGCGAAAGATTCAATATTACGCACTATTTCTTCTTTTTCTGAACTGAGAGATACAATATTTTCTATTTCTGTTAAAGCAAGTTTCATTATTTCAGAAATATCATTCATGATAGTAGTTGCAATTTTCCGACTTAAGGTTGGATTTGCATATAATTTTAGGAAAAGGTCTGTAATGAAATTATAATATTTTTCAAAATTTAATATACTTTTACTTTCTGTAAAATTCTCAAATCTTTGCACTTCTATATTAATTTTGCTAGAACAATTTTTAGTTGAATTTAATATCGTTTCCGGAATCTCATTTAAGTTTTCGTTATGATTTATATTTTTTTCATGTTCGGGAACATTATAGTTTTTCTTCTTAGCACTTACATGATTTATTATATGTCGTTTAAATGAATATATAGCTTGAAAGGACTGTGAACAATGCGAACAACGGAAATGTGATATGCCAGAATGTTTATGAAATAATTTTAAATGGCCCATATAAGTTTTAATTTCAAGAAATTTAGATTTACACAAAAAGCAATCAAACATTTTGAACGAATTTACGTTTTTAGTCTTATTGGAAATTACTTTTACCGGCTTAATTTTTTATCTGCTTCAGTAAAGACATTAATGAATTACTTTTTTTCCCTGAAACAGGAATTTCGTAGAAAAATTTTTCTATGAAATGCCAAATTTGGGCACTTTCTACAGCATAAGCAATATTAAATACCTGGTGAATTTGAAACGATAGTGATATTGCTTTTAAAACACTATCTGCATTATAACAAATGTCATTGAAATAAATGTAGAATTTCTCGATCTTTGCCAAATCACCGACGAGAACGATAAGAGGCTGAAAAGTCTGTTTTTTCTTAATACACAATGCTTTCCTCGCATTCACAGTAGCACATATTTCTGATTTTTCCTTTAAATTAAGAAAAATTATAAGAATTTTTTTGAATTTAGTTTAAAAATTACCTTTACAAGAACTGCAAGTGAACACTGCGAGTCTAAAATTGACGGCTTCCAAACTCCTTTGTCTTTTCCTTTACCTGTTATTATTATGGTTGGTGTAATTATGCTACAGAGTAATATCAACGTGAGATAATTTGCACTGTCTGAAAGAATTAAATAAATCTTTTGTTTTATGATAAAGTAAATAAGGTTACCATCAGTTATATCCTCCCTCAGTTCAGTAAGTTGCTTCAAGTAGCTTTTACATTTAGGATCTTTAGTTTCTTTTAAATAAATTGGCAATATTTTTGCACAAAACGTACTCCATTTTGAAAACAACAATAAATTTTTTGACGGGTATAACTCTTCAAAATCAAGTTCTACCTAAGAATTAAAAAAAATTTAGTGACAGATAAGATATAAATGTATGTATGTAACTGTACCAAAATTGCTCCAATACGCTGGTTTAATAAAGGCCACTCAGTAAAAATATCTGTTGAAGGATCCAAAAAGTGACTCCTCCGCAAATTATATGTTATTTTCCATTTTTCAAATATTAAAGTCTCTGGTTCTTTATTATTCTTTAGCCAAGTTTGATTTTGAATAATGGTTACGTCAAATTCTAAAGGGAAGCTTTGTTATTAACTACGAAACAATGTTTAAATTAATACATACCTACTGATTCATCACCTTTTTGTAGTGGAGTACAAATCTCAGCAGCTTGTTTATAAGATCCACTTAATTTTCTTTTAAGTTTATAGCGGCTTTTAATTAGTCCTTGGCCTTGGTACTTTTTGCAGACCGAATAGAATTTTTCAGCTAATTTTCCCCGCTGTTTATTACTCCCAAGGTAAATTTCCTTTTGTTTTTTAATTACAAAGCATTACCCCGCAGCCACACACAATTACAATATTATTGAAAATAAAAATTTGATTTTTCGGAAATAATCAAGGAGTGCTCAATATTAGATAGTTACGTAATTTATGTCAAGTGAAATCCTTGCAATTTCCTATTTACTTCAGAAAGCTTCACTTACCTTACTTTCGGTAGGAAAATGTCTTACGATCTCTTCCGCTGCTTTAATAAAATGTGTCAATGTTACTTGTATCTTCTTTTCTATCCAATAATCACAAATGCATCCCACAATAAATTGTCTACTTGCTTTTGTTAAGTAAAAGTTAGGTTTCCGTTCACTTAATATATTTTGTCCCACAACACTTGAAGAAAGAAGTTTATCCAAGATCTGAAATCCGAACTTTTGCAAAACACTTCGCATGCAGGCTTGTTAACTCACCAGTTCTTCTGATGGGTTTGAAGCAGGAGACAAAGGAATATTATTAAGCCAACTGTCCACAGATGATAAATTGCTAACAGTCTCCGTTAAAGGAGTGCAATAACCCTTATTTAAAATTCACTTTAGAAACTTTCTTTTAATAAAATAACATAAATCACTCACATTACTATGACGCCATTCAAATAATTTCTGCCGGAATTTTACCCGAATCCCAAAATATTCATCTGGGATTAATCTATTGATATCATCAACCGTCAGGCACTTGAAAACTTCAATATCTATTCCTTTTCCTGTAGCAGATATAAATAAATTTCACGTTTGCAAGAAATACTTAATTATGTTTATAGTTCATACTTGCAAAATCGAATGCCAATGCTTGAAGGCCCCATGAATTCAGCAAAGCAATAATTTCATGAAAGTTTTGAGCTTCCGGTGCGATTTCTTGTAAATTTATTACACTCACACTATTTTCTTCCAATAAATGAGCTTGTTCACCAATATTTTCCATAATAAAATGCTTTATTATTTCAACAAGTAAACAAGTTAACAGCGCTATTAAAATTCGACCGCCCTCCCGAAACTAAAATACCGAATGAAATGCTGTCAAAAATGAAACATGTACGAACAAGTTTATTTCGTGTTATCTAAAGATTAGTCAATTCACCTATTTCAATCAGATTGAATTAAATGAATTTTCAAGTTAAATTAGATGATTGTAAAAATGTTTATTTGAGTTAATAAATTAGTTTTTTGATTCTTAAATAGTTCAAAGGCTAATGAATAAGATCTTTCTAGGTATTTTAAAAAAATATATTAAAATATTGCAGTAAAGATATAGTTTTGTTTTCTCCTCTTTGATTATCAATATTTAAGGCGTTTTCATTCTCTAGGAGGTAAATAAAACATGTTTAATGAAAATGTTTTAATTTTGACTTGAAGAAGCATTAATTAGAAATAGCAACACTTGGAATTATAAATCATCTAAATCAAATTAGATGCTGCATATAATCATGGCTTAAAGGTCCATCTATTGTATTAAATGAACAAAAATAAAACTGTAAATGAACCAACAAAACGCAAAACAACTATTCATGTTTTAATAAAAATTCTAAACTATTTTTTTCTGTGTAAGAGATTCTACATTTATTAACCCTCGTAAGTTCTTTTCAATGTCCTCGCACTTTGTATCAATATAAAATTTTAACTTTTCAAATGACTTATTTATGTGTGATTGGGTCAATGTTTCCAGTTTTTCTCTAGTTATTTTAATAATATTATGTATATTCGCAAGCTCTTCCTCTAATTCACTCTTAGCTATTTTTGTTTCTAAACTACTATGGGATTTGCATAAATCTAAATATTTATCTATTGTTTCATCTATATATAGCTTGTTTGCAGCATCACTATCTTCTTCTGGATTTTTGAGATTCTTAATATTGTTGAATTGCATATCATAGTTGTTATCTGATGTTAACAGAAAACCCACTCCTACAGGTCCGGTGAGGCCTCATTCGCCTGGTGGTCCGGAGGGACCCCGTTCTCCTCGAGGTCCAGAAGAACCTCGTCCAATATTACCATCTCTTAGCGATCGTCCGAACTTATCAACAGTCATTTCATGAATAAATATATAAAAAGCGGAAGGAGGCTTTTATAAAATTAAATCAGACTCCCTTAACTCCTCAATAATGGAAATAATTTCTTTGTTATGACTATTATTCCCGGCTACTTGAGAGCCAATTAAAAGTCGTAATCTGTCTACCAATTCGTTTGGATCATCCCAGTAAACATGCCTCTCTGGGAAGCTTCATGAGACTCATACCTTCATGACTGATAATTTTTCTAATAATTCTCTCATATTTAGGTCCTTTACTACCTTTTATTTGCCCATCTGTACTATAATCACGTCTATGAGCATTAGAATCTTCCAAGATTTCTCGATAATTAGCCAAGTCTTTTTCACCATATAATCTGTTTGATGGTTCTTTCATAAAAAGTAGTTCACATAAGCCAACTGTTATATCATAGTGCTTCCCATTAATGACAAAATTTTATGTATCAATATCAATGCTAGATTTCCCAATTTTCCACCTCCCATTATCCATATAAACACCATAAGTTCGGTCAATTTTAGGACTTTTGGCTTGGTAAAATCCTAAATATTTATTAACTAACCCAGTTGATAAGTTGAGGGTGGAATCTGATTTATTAGCTAAGGTTCTTGAATGAGTTGGTGTTCCATACTCGTCTTGTGATGACATTAAAGAAGAGTCTCTATACTTCAGTGGTGTGCTTGTTGGTTCCATTTTCATATACAAGTGTTTTGGATTTAGCTCGAGGCTATCATAATCATCATCATCATCATCATTTATTTTATTTTCCTTTTTAGGTTCTGATTTGATATCAGTATGAAGCCCCTGTTTTACTTTTGTTTCACTTACAAGCTCTCTAAGTGGTTTTGTTATGGGCTTAAATGTTTCTTCAAGTTGAGATTCAACATCGATTCGTCCTGTTTTTATAGTTCGATATTTTTTCTTGATAGCATTTCTAGTTTTAATAATATCCTTTATTAACTCCTTCTTATTCATAATGAATTCCTTCTTTTTACCCATTTTGGTATTAATAATTATTTTAAAACTGTTCTGTCAGTCAACTGCTTTAACTGACCTGTTAACTGCTTCAACTGGTCTGTTAACAGCTTTAACGGGTCTATTAACTGCTTTAACTGGTCTGTTAACAGCTTTAACAGGTCTATTAACTACTTTAACTGGTCTGTTAACAGCTTTAACCGATCTGTTGACTGCTTTAAAATATAAATTGTGAGCAAGTTTTAGGCTGCTGCGGTTTTAAGCGTGAGGGCTTATTGTTTTACTTCTAATTTTTATCATAACAGGATATTGCGGTTTGAAGTCGAATTTATTTGAATTTCTCAATCAAAAGTAGAATATTTCGGCTCGCATACTAAAATATATGATTGGGAATTTTGCACTCTAAATTTATTTACCACAATAGATTAGATTTCATTGCATATAGAATTTTGCACTATGGGAATTTTTCTAAAAATACTGATAAATTTTCGGTATAAATTCAGGAGCATCAGAGTTAGAATTTCATTCGAAAAAATTTAAGTCAAGATAATGGCGTTAATAACTACAGGTGACATCATCACAGAAATCAAATACATTTTGTGGACAAACAGGAGTAGCTCCTTCGCCCTGATCTGTGATGATGTAAAAATTATAATAAATAAATTAAAGCGGCCAGTCAAAATTCTAGTCCAGGAAACGCACTATCAAAATGGGGAATGGGATGAGTATGTCACTCCTTTTTGTGAAAACCTGCCATTTACAAAATTAGTAAGTATCATTTTAACATTTTATTTTAAATAAATTTTTTTAACATTCTTTTAATATTCTTATATATATAGACATCATTGTATATCAATCATCACAAGGCCATTCTTATGGAGATCGGATATGATGCCAGCCCTCCATCTACATCTGATGAAGACGTGGATATGGATGGTAGTCTCTCATTCCAGAGTCAGCTGGATGATTCGATGAGGATTCAACTGGATCATCTCTCTCTCTCTCTCTCTCTCTCCGAAGTATATGATGATGATGGTGACGAAGATGAAATGATGAAATAGTTATGTGAAAAAAATATATAGGTATATATATTATAAAAATAAAATTTATGGGTGATATTCAATAAAAATACAATTTTTAAGAAGTCAATTGTTTTATATATATGTATATACCCCCATGCCATCCTTCGTGATGTTCTAAATTTCAACTTTTGTATGCTAATGCCGGTTTTATAGTGCTGTAATGTCCCCATGGTAAGGTATCTACTCCCCCATCCATCAGAAATCGCTTATCATCATGAGGGCTGAGTACAATTTTTTCCTGCTCTATACTGAAAACTTCATGATTAAATGATCTTATCAAATGCTGTCGCCTGCTTATTTCAATCGAATTTTGCAAGCAACTTAAGTAATCATCAAACGAAATTGTGTTATTTATGGTGCAGTTCTTTACTCCTTTAGCCTTTTTAATGAAATCCTTGTTATTAGTACGGATACTATACATCTTGGCTCTTAAACCAATGAATTCACTCATTATTTCACCATTTAATTCGTCTTTCATTAATCCAGGAATCTTCTTATTACATAAGGGTATATCATAGAAGTTATGCTCGGGGTAGTCGCTTGTATCAAACATGTGTACATCACGCTTTATTATTTCGTATGGATTCAATTTGGTAAACTCATATATTAAAGAGTCTGTATCTGTATACAAACATTTGACATTATCACTGAACAATCGTTGTATATATCCATAATGGAATTCATAGATTCATGTTTAAGATATATCCAAGATGGCTTGTCCAATATAAATTGGTTTATTCATTACGATTTGCAATTTGTTTAGTTCAATAGCTATTAAATTCTCATTAAAAATAGTATGGCTATGGAAATTTGGTTTAGATATCATCGCCTCTGCTCCATACCGACCATACCATTTGGTTATTAATTTTACATCCACATAGTTACGTACATTTTCATCGTTTTCCCAAAGACTGCATTGTTCATTAATTTGAAATAATTCTTTTCAAATTCATTTTTTGCGTTGGCTCGAAGTTTAGTGTTTAAATCAATATATGTTTTCAGCCATGGCGATTGGTTGAACTGCAATATTCGATGTATTTTCGTTAATTTCAATCCATACTTTAAGCATTGCATTAAATTGCGATAATGAATAACATACCGTTCCTTATTATATTCTGTTAGTAAAAGTTTTGGATGTTTACCATTAGGTGGTGTAAGGCATGTTGGGGCTAGAGGCAGATCCTTATGTAAATCATGTATAGATTCTGGATATTCTAAGTCAACTTCCAATATATATCCAACATTAGAATCATTCTTGAAGCTTTCTTTTTCAATACTTTTAACCCATTTAAAATTTCCTGTAGGCAGATACTGACACATTGCCCAACCATATAGATTATTAGCATCAAAATACATCAAATATTTATCGACTTCTTCAGGATTGTAATTATCTATGTGAATATTATTGGCTTTACTATACCGTCCGCTGCATTGTGCAACTCCTCCTCTTACCCCTCTTTCTATAAATAACATCATGTCAATGTCGGTGATCAATTCAAGCTTCATTCTAGTATGAAGTAGCATTGCATCCCACGTTTAACCAGGAGTTGTGAAGTAGTGAGCTGGATCCAAACGGTGACTTTTCAGGCTGCTATTCCGAAAGGTTTCAAAAATTTCCTCAAGCAATAAAACATCTGTTTTTAAATATATGTCTGAGTATTCTCCTAATGTTTGAATGTTGAATGTTAACCACACACTTTGAGCATGTTGGTATTCGTCATCGCTAATATGACTATCATTAAGAATATTATAAAATTTATCTTTTGGCGGAAGCTGAGTTTCATCTAGTCTTTTCCAAGAGTCAATATAATCATATGGGAACACTCCTTTTTTATAAAGTAAATGATAATTGTTAGGAAACTCTTTTTTCAATAACTCAAAGTTATTGCAATATGATGCAAGTTTATTCAAGGATGATGGTAAAAATGGAAATGAATCGATAAAACGCAACTTCACATCAGTTTCTATCACATGCTTAGTAAAAGCTATATATTTTTCCTTATTAAGTGGTAGTAAGTTGATTGCCCCGTTTATTAATAAGGCAATATCTTTAATTATAAAATGTGAATCATAGCCAGTCAAATTGTGAAATACGATAGGAATAACATGGCTATCTTTATAGTTTAAATTACATTCGTGATAGGCCATACCTCGAACTTTTCCAGTAAAATGACAATGGTCAATTACACGGATATCCCCCATTTTAAATTCATGATCACATATATGATAAGTGGTTTGCGAATTCAATCGTGAATATAATTCATTATCAATTGAATCCATTGGTACCTCATTCATTAAAATAGCATCAACTTCTTCCGCCAACTTCAGTAATTCTTTAGCAAACCATGACTGAAAATCCAGACCTCGATAGGAGTTGTAATAATTTAATTCTGCATTATAAGAGCATAGGAAATAATATCCTATGCTATATACCTGATGTCTTTGATATTTTTTAAAAGTATTATTAGAAGTATTGGTTTCATGAATTGGATGTAGGATACTCTCTATGTCAGCGTACACAATAAAAGGACATTTTTCTTTATGGTTAAAATGTTGAAAAGATATCCACTTCTGATCTTCTGATGGTAAAAGTATTTTACAAGAATTCATTTCTCCACAGTCAACGCTATGCTTTTGCAGTTCTTCTTCAGCATAAAAGTAATGTAAGCAGCGTTCACATATCCAAAGTTTGTGACCATTATTTGATAGTTGCGTTGAAACTTATCTAGATAACTGTTTTATCCAACAGAAATGATAATTAAGATCACTATCGTCATCAAATTGTTTGCTATCATCTTCATTATTAAACATTAATAAGTTAATTCGTCTATTATAGCAACCCTTAGTAAGTCGGATTGGAACTACTTCATAATCTTTTCTTTTCTTTATTAAAGTATAAACATTTATACCCATTTTATTGTTCACTTCAAATATAGGAATGTTCTTCAATTTTATAGGGAATGTAATACCATTCAAATTAAGGACATCAGTATAGTGCGGATATTCAGTAACACGATCGGAATGTTTTTTTTCTGGATACAGCGCACTTACCACACTCCAAGCAAAACAGGCATTATCATTATTTTTTACATTTATGCATTACCTTCCAATTTATAGTAAAAATCACTTCCGGCTAACAACATGATATCCTGCTACATTTTCCCACGCTCCTTATCAGCAATACCACACTTCCGCCCATTCTACACCCTTATCTACAAGAGCATACCTCCGGGGCAACAACAACACCCTTATCACCAAGACCACACTTCCGGACAACACCAGGATATAGTGCTACATTTTCCCACGATTCCTTATCAACAAAACCACACTTCCGCTATGACGTCACTTCCAGTCTAAATGTACATACACGTAGACACTCACATACGTACACTGAACTGTCAAACCTTATCTCAACCGGAAGTGAACTGTCAAACCTTATCTCAAGGTCAATCTCAAGGTCAAATATGTACGTAGACGTACACGCGCCTTTGTTTACATTTTGGACTTAGAATAGTTTTTCATGGTTTGGTCCAGAATCGGCATAGCCTACCTACTTAGCGTAAATTGCATTTTGTTATCAGACACACATTCCACTCACACGGTATGTACACTTACCTACATACAGTGTCTTCTTACTTTTTTTCCGTATGTACGCTGTACATTCGTACATTACCTACTTAATTCAATCTAATTGTTTGTACATACATACATACAATTATCAAAATTATTTGCGCCCTCTTAAAATATATATTTCAAGACGGGCGCACAAATGCATATCGGATTACAGTTTTACATAGTTGCATATAGCTTTCATCAAAACTTTTGTGCATTTTCGTGAGAAAGCAAAAGATAAGGAAAAAGCTTTTAAAAATATCATGGGTACCTGAGTGCAATTTGCCCAAACCTTGGGGAGTTTGTTTTCGACCCGTCGAGAGAGAAAGATCGGAAGTCCCAATAAATAAAAGATTCTCGAATTAGGAAATTTAAAAGAAAAATTGTAAACTTATAAAAGAAAAGGGTGCTAAAACGGAAATTGTAAACACATTGGATAAAAGTGCCGATTGAAAATTGAAATTTAAAAGAAAAATTGTAAACTAAAAAAAAAAAGTGCTAAAACGAAAATTGTAAACACATTGGATAAAAGTGCCGATTGAAAATTGTAAATTTATTAAAACAAGAAAATTATAAATAAAAGAAATCTAAAAGATTTTTAGGAAAAAGTGCAAGTTTTGTGTTTGACTGTTTAATCCCCATCTCAAAACTTAAAGGTGGCTGCTCTCTTCGTGGAAGCACGGAGCAGGCACAAAACATTTTGGTGGCAGCGGTGTACCTACCCCATATCGAATCAGTGCTAACATTTTTTTTAATTTGAATTACGTAATTTAAAACAAAAAAATTTGAAAAGAAATAAAAAAAAAATCAATAAAAATCTAAATAACAACTGGTGGCAGCAGTTATTTAAAACAAAAATTCAGTGCCTTTACAAAAAAGAAGTAATTAAATAGTAATTCATCAAATAAATAAATAAACAAAAAGTAAACTTCTGGGTATAAAAATAATAGAAACCAGTAAAAGGAAACTTAAAGAAAAAAGTTATAATACTTATATGTATTTATAAAAAAAAAACAAAAAAAAAACCCGGGTACCCAACAAAAGGGACTTAGACGAAATTAAATAAGTTTAAGCGCCAGAGCGCTCAACGAGGGAATTTAGCGAGGCTTCATCCCTGGCTCAACAAAGACGTTTTACAACCCAGAAGAAAGACGTCAAGAAGACGTTGACCGGGATGTCCGACACATGACACCAATAACAACAACAATTATTAATAGGATCATCAAAAACAAGTAAAAAATTGAAGGAATCATCAGCCCGGACGCCCAACGCAACCAACATTTATCAACAGCAAATTGGCAAACTCACGGATTAATACGCAAGGTAGAAATATAAAATATTATACTTTTTAATTTCTCAACTTATATAAATACATATACATATATACATAATATTTAGATAGCTCTTATATTTTATTAATCATATTGTTAAATTACAGCCTTTTGTAATTTATTCTTCCAATGAGCTGATGAGTAGGTTAATTAAAACACGCTTGTTCTCGACTATTTCGTGTATTGGTTCTTGCTTCCTCGAATGTCTATGACCAAGTGACCGTTACATGATCTCGACTCTTCTCTAAACATATATACTTTAAGAGTTTCCAGATGTGTAAACTATTTTAGTTGTCTCAATAAAAAACCAGAGTGCATTATAATCGGATAAGATACAAATACAAATGATGGAATTGAAATGCAATATTTAACAATATAACTACAAGTTGAAATTCATTTAAAAAATATAAAAATGAAGGAATCTGACAGATGCCTTCAATTATTCATTGGCAATGGAGCTATTTTGTGGATGGGTCGTCTTATAATGCCTGTACGGGTTTTGGTGTCGACAACGCGAGTCCTTTTGTTAGTTCCAGATATTGTAGATACGACTCTTCCTAGAAGCCATTTCTGAGGCGGAAGATTATCATCTGCGATAAGAACAAGGATATCCTTTTGGACATTTGACGATGGGGTCGGCCATTTGTGACGTCTTTGAAGTTCCAGTAGGTAATCTCATGACCATCTATGCCAAAAATGTTGGGTCAGCGCTTGAAGATAATTCCAACGGTTTAAGTAACTGCTATTTTGATTTGATATGTCTGGTGCTAGGTTGGCGACCAATGGGCTTCCAATTATGAAGTGACCCGGCGTTAATGCTTCTTCATTGTTTGGGTCTACGGACAGTGGAGTAATTGGTCGCGAATTAAGAATAGCTTCAATCTGAGCTAAGGCTGTTGACAATTCCTCGAAAGTGTAACTTCCATTAGCGAATGTTTTGTTTAGATGCTGTTTTGATGAGCGAACGGCTGCTTCCCAAATGCCGCCAAAGTGTGGAGCGCTGGGCGGAATGTGACGAATTTCGATGTTATCTTCTGCACAAATTTGATGAATTGTGTTCTGAAAGTCTTGCTCAAAAAATTTTTCACGAAGCTCCATCAGTTCGTTCCTTGCTCCAACGAAGTTAGTAGCGTTGTCACAGAAAATATGACTGGGAGCCCTATTCTGCTGGAGAATCTTTTAAGCGCTGCGATGAAGGCTTGTCTAGAAAGATTTGACACCACTTCCAGGTGCACAGCCCGTGTGCAAAAGCATACAAACACTGCTACGTATGATTTGAATCTTCGTGAGCTGCGAAGCAATGACCTTGTCCATATTGGTCCGCAGAAATCTACCCCGGCCTTGCGAAAGGGTCTATCTGGCTGTACTCGTTCTGCTGGCAAGTTGCCCATGATTTGTTGCTGCAACCTCGGTCGATAGCGAAAGCAGTGAACACAGTTTCCAACAACCTTTGTTGTAACCTCGCGTAGACTTGTTGCCCAAAACTTCCCACGAACCATGTTGATGAGTGCCTGTGAGCCTGCATGGAAGTATTTGCAATAAAGATAGCTTGTGTAGGTTTTTATAAATGGATGATCCTTTGGGATTAGGATCGGAAATTTAGAGCTAAAAGGTATGTTTGCGTTCTGCAAACGGCCTCCTACACGCAGCAGATTTCGTGATGATGTTCCATCCAAGAAGGGATTTAAATGCTTGATAGAACACTTAGAGCTTACCTCATTGCCATTCAGAAGTTGGTTTATTTCATTTGTGAAGCCATTTTGTTGAATAATGAATGCCATCAGTAGCTCTGCATCCATTAACTCCTGAGCTGAAAATTCACAATTATTTCTGGGTCTTTTCATAACAGATGATTTTAAGTTGTTTATGAATCGTAGTATGTATGAGAATACATGACGTAATTTCGAAAATTCATTGATGAATCTGCATTCAGTGACAAGATCTGATGTATACCATGCTGATGACAGCAAATTTGTTTTTGATTTTCGCTTTCCGATGATGCATTTTTCTGAATTAACTTTCTTTAGTTGTGGCCATTTGTTCTCTGGGCAATATAAAAAGTCTGGGCCTGTATGTAGCCCAGCAGGAGTTTGCGAGTTCATTTGGAGTTGCTCCCCGAGATGTGATGTCAGCAGGACTCGACTTCGAATTGACGTGTCTCCATATGCAGTCTTTTGTCAAATCCTGAATGCGAGCATCACGATTAGCAATGAAAACTGTCCATGTTGATGGCGGTAATGCAAGCCAATGCAATACAATTGATGAGAGTTTTTTGAATAGGATTCGGCACAATGCCTTTGACACGACTCAATAAAGAAGCCAATTGAAGCGAGGCGCCAAGTTCTAATTCTGGACTTAGCGCATAACAATTTGACTGATATGTTATTGTGAGCATCTACGATTCTAATGTAGATACAACACCCATAGCATTTCATGGAAGCATCTCCAAACCCGTTTATTTCTATTGTGACTAGTTCGTTGTGGGACAGGACAAAGCGAGGAATTCGAATTTCATTGATAGTTTGCAATTGTTGGCGGAATTGTACCCATTGGTGATGCAAGGATGCTGGCAAAGATTCATTCCAGTCAAGCTTGAGCTTCCACAGTTCTTGAAGAAATATTTTTCCGTCGACAATGATAGGATTGACAAAGCCGAGAGGGTCGAATAGTTTCGAAGGAAGGACGAATCTGAAATAGTCTTCCTTCGGTTCCCATAAGAGACCTAATGTCTTGGTGATTTCATGGTTGTTCACTTGTAGCAGTTTTTTACGATCTTGTTCAGGAATCTCGCGCAGCAACTCATTGTGATTTGAGTACCATTTTTTCAACTCAAATTGTGCGGAGCTTAAAATATGACCGTTTTCCCTGCGAAGTTGTGTGATATCTTCTAATGAATCTCCACCAGATAACAAATTGTCGACGTAAAAATCATTTTTAATTACCTTACATGCGCGTGGAAAACTATCTGCGTATTTATCTGCGAGGTAATTCAAGCATCGTGTGGCGATGTAGGATGCAGGTGAAGTACCATACGTCAATGTAGTAAGGCGATATGTTTTCAATTGTTCATTGGAATTTTCCCTCCATAGAATGCATTGATAATACGAATCCTGCTTATCGACTTTGATTTGTCGATACATTTTGACAATGTCGGCAGTAGGTGAACACTTGTGAAATCTTAGTCGAAAGATTATATCAAAGAAATCATTTTGTACCGTTGGACCAACCATTAGTACATCGTTAAGTGATCTATTGGAAGACGTGCGACATCCAGCGTCGAACACTACACGCAATCTTGTCGATGTACTGTCAGGCTTCATGACACTCTGATGTGGTATGAAACATCCCAGCGATTCACTTGAATCCTTGAATGGAAGTCTGACTATGAATCTGCCATCGGCACTACGACGAACAGTTTCGATAAAGTGCCTTTCGCAACTTTTGTGTTCCTCAGTCCAATTAATGTTTGGTAACTGTATATCTTCTATGGACCAGAATTGTCCAACAAGATGTTTCAGTTGTACTTCAGATCCCGTGGAATCTTCTTCGACTACATTACAAAATGTTTTATAAGTTCCTGGGAATCCACATATTCCGGATAGTAGCCAGCCTAGCTGAGACTTCTGTAGAGTTGGCAAGCTATTTGCCAATTTAATTTTCCAACTGAGAGGAGTTCGAAGAAAACCTCTGCTCCAATGAGCATATCCACCTTTTGCGGATAGTTAAAGAATGAATCGGCTAGCTGGATATTAGAGGGTATGCTCCAGTTGTCTATGTTGATTGGTTGTTCGGGCTGGATCTCTGTTATGCAAGGTAAAATCCAAAAGTGTATATCTCTTTTGTATCCACTTACTCTTGACTTAATTGTGGTATTAGTAGTGAATTGAACTTTGGTTAAGGTGTCACCTACTCCACCGGCCTATCCATTGAAATGGCTCTTTTTCAGCGATAGCTTATTAGCCATACTTTCCGTTATGAAACTAATTTGTTAAGCGGAGTCTAGAAGAGCACGGGCAGTGTGAAAACTGCCTGCTTGATTTTGGACTTCGATAAGTGCTGTTGCCAAAATAACATTATCACACGAAGTGTTGCTTTGACTGGACTGCAGCGACGATATGAATGCATTTCTATTTCCCAGTTCAATATTCGGGCGGTCTGTGACTGATGTATTACCTGGTGAGGGAGTATTCACAGCATTGAGTGACGATGCTTTCGACGAATTGGTAAACCGATGTAATAGCGTGTTGTGTGGTTTCGAGCAAACCCTACATTAAGATGAATGACATTGTTTCAACGAATGCCCTCTCGACAGACAATTTAATCATAAGGAATTGGTTTTGACTGCATTAAAACGTTCACTCAATGGCAGTGCTAAAAAGTTTGGGCACCTAAAAATCCCATGGCCAGGCTTGTTGCAGAAAACGCATTTCAGATTTGATTGAGTGTTTGTAATTAAGGCTGTTGAGCCATTATGTCGCTTTCGATTAAAATTATTTTTATTTTTCTGATCTAGCTTCGATATTGATTCATCACATGATCTGCGAACTTCAAGAAATTGACACCTTCTATTCAACACCTTTGCGAAGTCATTCCATTTAGGAAGATTTTCTAAACTACGATTCTCTTCCCATTTGTAAATGGTTTCATTGTCTAATCTATCGGATGCTAAATAAATTAAAATTGCATCAAGGATATCTGCTTCCGAACCAATCGATTTAAGTGCATCAATGTTTGTATTAATTTCATCGATCAAGTTACGCAAGTGAGGAGCTGAGCCCTTTGAAACTGTGGGCGGTTCGAAAATGTTGGCAATGTGAACTTCAAAGATCAAATCCTTTAAATTGAATCGGGAGTCTAAACAATTGAGAGCCTTTTTGTAATTTTCGGCGGTAATCTCAACATCCCCAATGGCATTTTTTGCTTGGTTGATTAGACATGATTGCAGATGACGGAATTTCTCAATTGAACTTAGCCTTGGATTCTCATTGACAAGAACACTGAATGTAGAAACAAAGCTAGTATACTCTGTATAGTCCCCCGCAAAGGTAGGCAGTTTCACTTTTGGAAGGTTAGATTGCGCGTTTGAGAGTACAGCGAATGATACTTGTGAAAGGTCACCGACACTTGACCAACGTTCTGACATGAGGGACAGAATTTTTGTGTTTGTACTGGCATACAAAACTTCAACTTCAATGCGAGCCTTTTCATTTGTGTCGTCTTCCGGTGCAAGCTTTTCAATTGAATCCTGGTATGAGAGAATTTGCTTGAAATAGCTTTCTAAAATGCCGAGCCTACATTCAAGTTCAGGTAACGATAACATTTCTTGGTTCTTCTCGATGAAGTGTTTGATTCGCGTGATGCATCCTTTTGTTGATGCACGCGCAGTCCTAAAACTTTCCGCCATAATATAGTCTACTAATACGAATATGAATATAACGATATGTGAACCGAAACTCCCATGTTTATCGCACTCACTATGTACTTTGGGTCGTTATGCTGTCAATTGAAATAATGTTCGTCGATCACTATGTGCTTAAACATGCACAGCTTTAATTTTCTTTGTTAATTCTATGTATTTTTGTTGAAATATTTTGTATATTACAATATAATAATATGTAGCTCTCAATTTTGATATAAAACACTTGGATAAATATGAGTTATTTAAATGTAAAGAGAGGCACTGTTACCTTGGTCTAGTTATGTACAAAGCTTACGGTACTGTTAGCGGCTTAAAATTACGGCAATCAAAAAATTCACATGTTGTTCCATTAACTTGATGATAAGATTGATTGATGAGAAGAATTGTCTGGAAAGTGTACAAATTATCCCACGAAGAGCTGTTGTTCTAACTTTCTGAAACTTTTCCAACGATTCAAATAAAGCTGGTAGGTGATACCCAAAACACTGCTGTCAGATTTATCTGGCACGGCAACTGGAATCCAGCAACAAAAAATGTGAAATAATGAAACGAGAACAAAAATTATTGATAAATGTGTTCACGGCAAATGGTGGAACTCCCTGTAGCTATGAATGCTGTCCAACGATGATAATTTGATTACTGAAGCGGCGACAAAGTTGGTGATGCGAAATTGTGTCAAATTATGTGGAGTCCCTGCTCGGGCGCCAAAAATGTTATAATTACAGCCTTTTGTAATTTATTCTTCCAATGAGCTGATGAGTAGGTTAATTAAAACACGCTTGTTCTCGACTACTTCGTTTATTGGTTCTTGCTTCCTCTAATGTCTATGACCAAGTGACCTTTACATGATCTCGATTCTTCTCTAAACATATATACTTTAAGAGTTGCCAGATATGTAAACTATTTTAGTTGTCTCAATAAAAAACTAGAGTGCATTATAATCGGATGAGATACAAATACAAATGATGGAATTGAAATTCAATATTTAACAATATAACTACAAGTTGAAATTCATTTAAAAAATATAAAAATGAGATTAATCTTGAATGTGAGTTAACACATATCATTAACAAAAGTAGTGAAAACCTATAAGACCAGTTCTTCCTAGAAGCGACCGCTGCGGCAAGACTTGGTGAGCTTGTTGGTCAGAGGACTTCGAATAAAATCAATAATCCGTCCCCTGCGATAAGACTTCGTGAGTCTATCGACCAGGAGTCAGATATTGGTTAGAGGGAGCGATCTTGAATTTTTCTTCTCATATATTGGGTACACATACATATATGCAATATTTCGGAATTAATTTTTTTTGTTCTCTCTCGATTAGCTGTCCAGCAATTGAAATATATGCAGCTGAGTGATTTTTTTTGCCCTTCTTTTCAATAATTGTTAAAAAAAAAAAAAAAAAAAAATTACCCTATTAACGATTGCAACAAATACTTACGAATTATATTGTGTTTTACTTACATTTATTTCCCAAATTTCATTTTTAACAAATATCTAAATACAAACAACGTACATCCTCAAATCCCTTTGTTGAGAGTGTTAAATCGAAACAAATTTAATCCCAATTTTCTTTCATCCCTTTAATAAAACTGCTGCGTAGCAGATATATTCATATCTATATAGACCACAATTTTAATAATCAATCTTTATTTCTACGAAGCAAATTTCATCCGTTTATAACATTTTTAATGTTCGTCGCTTCACCTCCTTCTAAATTTTTACGCGTTTGCATAACTATTAGACATGACTGAAGAAAACATATAGTAATGAATAAAATAACGGAGCTGCGATCTAAAACAGTACTTTATTAAAAAAACGATTGTTACGGGTTGAAAAATGAATCTTAGGTAACTTATTTCTCTATGAGATACATTCAATTTTCTCATTCTATTTGCATGCATCAGCCCTATGTACATGAAGGTGTGCTTTATTCTAGTTCATCTTGCATAGATCAGCAGAATGTGTGTCCATGAAGATGAAATTTGATGGGCTGAAAGATATGTGCGATATGATAACTCCGTCTGGAAAATGTTCTCACGATTTTGTGGGAATTATTATGTGACACCTCCCGATCTTAAAGATTTGCAGTCTCTGCAAATGGATCTATAACTTCGTCCTCCTTTTGAGGTGTGCGGAGTACCTTTTCTTTTGAACCAATTTTTGTATCATTATCACACCTTTTGGAATGCATTTTTACCATACATACTATGAATACTATAGCTATCATTATTACAGTTACAAAGCTCGATCCGAAAGAAATGTGCCCTACTGTGTTCCTCTTATATTCCACGTACTCTATCTGTGTTTTATTGGTAACCGTTTTTAAATGTAGCTCTTCTAGTGTTACATTTTTGTTTTGTAAAATTTACGTACGTAATTGGTACCATTACACTATCCAAAAATTTTTCAACATTACTTTTAAATGAGTATTGTTCTATTTTTATTTCACAATTACTGAATCTAATTACATTGTTACATTTTACAGTTAGATCTCGACCTGTACTAATACAATTTTGATACAGTATTGTTTGGGGTAGGTTCTTCAGAATAATTAGATTATCAAATATTTCCTCGATTGTGGTTACATTGTTATATCTAAATGTGCAAATATTGTCTTTGTTTAACAAATTTCGAATACAATAGTTATTATGCAAATTTCGATCTTTCTTTATCAGGATTCCTTCGTCATTATTATAAACGCTATCTTTTTGCATTATTATTTCGACATTATCCGTATTCAATAGTTCAAAAGTGCTATTTGGGAATGGCACCACTATAACTTTATAATACTTTTCATTAGAAAATTTTGGAATACCGAATGCAAAAACTAATAAATTTCCATTGAACATAATGCAACTGCGAATGAATGGGATGATCTCCGCTTTTATTTTGTACTTGTACTGCCCGTAGTCAGAGCGTACACAGAGAGAAATAATTTGAAGAAACCAACAAATTGTATTGTTTGGAAGGGTTTTTAGCAAAACTAACAAGCTACCAATCAAATATTTATAACATTACCGAAACTAATTGATTAAATCAAAAAAGTTGATGCGTTACTTCAATCAAACTCATTTGTTTGATATTTTACGGGAAGAAACATTCTTATTCCAACAAAAACTTGTTAAAACCAACAAAAATTTTGTCAAAAGGGAAATTTCTGGGATATAATTCTTGGTACTTAAAACAAGCATACAGCGAAAACCACTAATCCATGCGTCAACTAATAAAACCTAGAATTCATAGCCCCCGGAATATAATACAATGGTATAGTTCTGTCGGTAAGACCGCATAGCAGAAAATGACGGTCGACTAGTATATGTGAACGTAAGTGAGAGCTCTTTGGCTTATATTATATATTCCGGGTATATTATATTACGGTGTTTTACATCGAAAAATAAAGCCAGTCGCGTTCTGTTTATAAATCGGCTTGCATGATTTGATCTGATTTTTGAAGCTGAATGCATTTGTTGTTCAACTGGCCTAGGAGATACATCGGTTTGCTGACAGTTAAGTGTTAAATAAAATATTTTGAGTGCCGTGATTTAATATAGTGCATTTCCTTTTTGGCTGCAGTGGAAAATACAGTGTTAGTGTAAGAGTGTCTAAAATTCATTGAACATACATAAGTGAGTCATAATAAAAAAAAGCCGTTCATCATAAAATTTTGGTAAGTTTAACAGAATTTTTTGTTAATTTCAACAAATTCACGTGTTTCATTTAACAAAAGTTTGTATTGCTCAAGAAAACTGATTTATAAGTATGTGCTCAAGTTTCGTCGCATCAAACAAACTTTTGTTAATAATCCAAAAATGTTTAGGTTTGTGTAAATCCTTTCAAGTTTGTTGCTAAAGATTTTGAATCATGGAAATTAATATATGTTTATGTAATTCAAAGAACTCTTCAATAATAACCTATAATAGGGCATTTTTATGGTTTATTATGTCGTTAGAAAAAGCATGTGTTATATCTATATAAAATATACGAAGCTTGCAAATTATGTAATGTTGTGAAATCTTAAAAAAAATTAAAATACGCATTTGAAAGTTCCTCCTTTCTCCTACAATACATTTCACAATGAACCAATGAAATATTATTTTTGTAGCAAAAGCTTCTGAAAAGTTAAAATGAATTTTTTGGAGAAGGGAGAAAATCCTGACGAAGAGTTCGAAATTCTGCAAGAATTAAATGTCCTAATTGGCGATGTTAGTGAAAATGAAGATCCTGGAATGAATGTTTTGCTTCAAGAGTGGGGACTACCGGAATTAGTTGCTGACTTCAAGAAAAAAAATATTGACATAGAATGTTTAAAAGGAATGATAATTACTGATATTAATGATATTATTCCGCCTGAGAAAATTGGTCTGAGAAATAAGTTTCGTACGAAACTTTTCGAATGGAGAGCAACAAATGTAATTATTTAATAGAAGAAACTTTGAGTTATCTCTATCGGTTACAAGCAACAAAAAACAACAACCAAAAGTTTATACTGAGTATATTTAATCCATACCGCCTTTTTAACTTTTTTAAATAGTTTGGGGTCTATTCAAATTACATGATACAAGAATAACAAGGTATGGCCGAGATTTCTGTCAATATTTTATTGTATTTTTTGCAATTGGCACATTTTCAAACATAAAAAAAATCAAATTAGAATTATTCATGAAATTACTCCGCTTGCGTAAGGATCTTCGATTTCCACAAATTCTCTTTGAAGGGGGCGGCATACAGATCTATCGGATAAATATCGCAAGAACAGTTGACATCCAGCGATATTTAAGTAGTTTTTAACACAGTTCGGTATAACACCTGCTAATTATAAATGAGTAATGGATTTGTTTTTCTTCTTCAAACCTGAAATACCTTTTCTAGCAGCACTTTTCCGGTGATAATTATAATTAGATTTGTTCTTTTGCACAATCGTTTATCGTTGTTATTGCAACTAAATGAAAGATAATTAGCTCGCAAATTTTATACGAAATTCAATTCAGAATATACTTATATAAACTAATGAAAAACCAAACCACAGTATTCGCCCTTTTTTCAGTTAACTGACAGATAAAAATATTTGTATGTTTTGAAAAATAATTGGCATGCTATGCCAAATGACTTTAGTCTCACTGTGACGTTGCAACACAAAAACTTCCTCTTGAGTCGGCTATACCTTGTTATCTTTGTATCATGTTCAAATTAGACGTAAATTTTCAATAAATATGAGTTTAAAACTATTAGATTGCGTGGTTTGATTTAACTGTGAACAGGACCCATTGTATATAAATTAATTAATTGCTTGTAAAGAGATTTGTGTTTCAAATTAATTATCAAAAATTCTGCCGCAAATTTAACAATACATATTTTATTGTTGTTTTTTTTTTTGCTATACGTTTGGTATGAAATACAACACTCGCATGAGTATAAAATTGCCCAACAATTTCTCCATAGGGATACAGTACACCACTCGCAGAAACATTATCCCAACACAACAGTAGTCTTGTTTCCTGGCTTACTACTTCTGATACGACTCCTAATGAAACCAGAGAATATAGAAGCGCAAGCGGTAGCGATTCACCCTTAAATGCGACTCAAAACATTGTAAGTTTTTAAATGGGAAAGTATGCTTAATATCGTCACCTTATTTTTATTAACATAGTTAAAGCCGTACATAATATGATAGACAGAACAAAATATTCGGGGATATACAAAATGGAAAAATTTAAGGGTGTTCCGTATTAAAGTATGAAACGCTATGCCAACTGATTCCTTAAAATAAACTGAACAAAAGATCATTCATAACCTCATATCCCCATTCATAAAATCAACCGTTCTCCCTCAAAATCGCATTGGAAAATTTTTACAAATTTTGATATTATAACTTTGCAAATTGAAATTTGATTTTAATAAGCTATAAAACTTTTAGAAAGTATACCGTTAGAAATATTGATATGTTGCCTTTAATTTAAATCTAAGATGCCGTATCTGCAGGCTAACATCCTTGAGTTATAATGATTTCTATGAGGTAGGGTTGAGATCAATTTTCCAATGTTGATTTTAAGAGGCCCAATGCGGTGTCAAGAATAATTTTGTTGAGAATACTCTAAAGAATCGACAGGCCTAACGTTCTATATTTTGATTCGGATCATCCTGCGTTTATTTTCCGCATTTACAGCGGAATACATAGTTATCTTAAAAGCTTAACGTAAACCAGTACCGATAAAATTCAGCATTATTCATAACCAAAACTGCAGGGTACGATATTAAGCGACTTAGCTTAAACTTTTATCAATCTATATAAAAATTCTAAATTATTATAGGATGTCCGAGACGTTTTACAGCAAAGTCTTTCGGGTAATAACATTTTAGAAGAATACGAAAAAAGGAGCCAAATTAGTAAGAAAAGCAGAAATGAGATCTGCACTTTGATTTCAGAATATTGGCTAAACAAAAATTATAGACGTATAACATCAGAGACATACAAAAAAGCAGTAGAACAGATTTGCAAAATATTTCCAACAGAAACTGAGGTAAAATTAAATTTAACTTTTTTGGCAACATTTTGTTATTTGAAAGGCATTTAATAGGAAGCGTATATAAATCTGAATAAAAAGGAGGACGGGAAGCTCGTTCAACGTTTCTACAATTTGAGTAGAAAATATCGGAAAAGAGGTGTTATTGAAAGCACATATACACTGAAGAAAAGGAAAAATTCGGACACAAAAGAGAATGACCCGTTAGCTATTCTATTGGAAGGACAACCGGATGAAGAGGCACAACAATTTTACATGTGGTTAAAAAAGGGCGCGTCAGTTGGCAAAGATTCCGATAAACTTATAAAGGAACGATGGATTCGCACACATAATTTGCGTATGTCTCACATTGCACAAGGAAAAGATGTATTTCTTGAATGGCCACTCCTAAAACAAAGCATTGCAATTTCATTGGTAAAATAATTTTTCTGAGTTCATATATCTTGTACTAATATAAAAGTTTTAGATATCAGAAGACTTTGAAATACTCCATCCAGCTAAAGAATTACTTTTATTTGCAAAGTGGGAGGATTTTGATAAAAAGATTTTGAAAATTTATCAAAGAGACATAGCTGATTGCACCTCCAAGAAGTTTCTAGATAAACTTCAAATAGTTCACGATCCAGGTATAATACTTTCTTACAAAAAATTTAGCCTAAATCTAAATTAAATTATATTTAGATGTGCGGCAGTATATTATATTTTCATTGCTACCGGCTATACTTATTCCTACAATAATCCATGAAAAATCGGAAGGAAAAAATATAGTGTGGAAACCGTCAATCTTAGAAGCACAATCAAGTCTGGCCTTCCATGTACAGGTATTAATAACAAGTCTTGAATTACCATATTTGCTTTACAAAATATATTGCGTTAAAGGTTCAATCTAATCTGCTAACCACCATCCAAAATCATCGGGAAAAACTGACTGGAAAAGGACTAACCAACCATCCACTTATTATTCCTGTTGGAGACTTGGATAAGAAATTTACTGATATTTATGTTGAATTTAACACAACTTTGTATCGAGTAGACAATTTCTTAAAAGCTATAACATTAACTTTTAAGCTTTTCTATGTGTTCAATTTAGAATACCCTAAAGTAAGCAAATTGCAGTGGGAGTTTGTACAGAACTACATTTATGAATTACCCCTGCCAAGGAAAAATAATGCTATTACAACATTAATTTCCGAGCTTGATTCTTTAGCATAACCGAGTGTTTATTTACCTTTAAATATATTTAGATTGTTATGAAAATTTAAAAATGTATAAATGTTTTATGTGCAACAAGACTTATTTCGACGTAGATCCTTACATGACACATTTAAAAGTAATCCACAAATTATCAATAAGATGCACATTTTTTCAATGCACCGTTTGTCCACAGTTCTTTCAAAATATGTACGCTTTTCGGAGACACTTAATAAGAAAACATCCATTATCACAAAAAAAAGTTAGAAGAATGGAAAATGTTGACAATGACCCAGTTTCACAAACATCATATCCAGAAGAATATAACATTTTTAGAAAAGAAAATGAAATTCTCACAGAAAATAATTCAATTTCTGTCAATGATTTCTGCCTATCTGATGAAATAAAAACATTTGTTCTTAAACTATATGGTCATAAAACCCTGAATAGAAAACTTGCTGGGGAAATAGTTCAAAACTTCGAACATTTTGTGAAAGCATTTGTGGATTTTACTACTAACTGTACTGATCTAGTTCAATTAAAAGATTTGGTTTTACAACTTAAAAATGAATTCACTAAATTAAATTCCGAATATAAATTTAAAAATTTTTTAGAAAGTGAGAAAATATATTTTGAGCCGAAAGAATTTGTAATTAACGATAGTATATCAATTCATGACGCTCCTTTAAATAACTCGAAGGGTGTATTACTTCCTATTAAAGAAAATATAAAATTTTTTCTCGAAAGTAATAACAATTTTTTCAATATGACAGAAAATTTAAATAAAATGGAAAATGAAAATAAACTTCACAATATCGTACAGGGAGACGCATGGAAAGAGAAAAAACTGCTATTTAAAAATAAAATTGTTATCCCTTACATTCTATACCAAGATGACCTTGAAATAAATAATGCACTGGGATCAAAAAATAAATTGCATAAAATTTCGGCTGTATATATTTCTTTTCCTTTATTATCCTCTTCAGAGCTGTCGAAACTTGCCAATATATTACCATGTTGCTTACTTAAATCAATAGATTTAAAACACGGCTTAGTCTCAAATTATATGCCCCTTGTATCTAAATTGAAGGATTTGGAAGAAAATGGTCTAGATATTCGAAGTGGAGAAAAAGATTTTCATGTTTATCCAATACTTGCAGCAATAACTGGAGATAATTTGGGACTAAACACAATTCTCGGTTTTGCTGCTTCATTTTCTGCAAATCATTTCTGCCGAATATGTATAGCACATAAATCAGTAATGAAGGAACAATTGGTGGAAGATGAGAAATATCTCCGAACTGAAAAAAATTATTTAGAAGCAGTAGATAATGGACAAGTTTCTACAACTGGAATAAAAGAAGAATGTGTGTTCAGAACCATAAATTCATTCAAAATAACCCAGAATATCGTTTGCGATTTAATGCATGATTTGTATGAAGGCATTTGTCATATTGAGCTTTCCAATACATTAGAATATTTTATTTTTTCAAAGAAATTTTTTCCTCTCGAAGTATTAAATTATCGGAAAAACTTTTTCAATTATGGACCTATCGACATAACAAATAAAGTTGTAAATATTGAAGAAAAACATATATATAACAGAAAATTAAAAATGTCCGCAAGTCAAATGGAATGTTTTATACGCTACTTTCCTTCCATAATAGGTGACTTAATTCCGAAAACTGATGAGGTTTGGAAGCTCATTTTGTTACTAGTGAAGTTGATAGAAAAAATAAACTTACCCTCTTTTACTGAACTAGATCTCCAAATTCTTCAGGATTTGATTGAAGAACATCATAAACTATATATTAGCTTATTTCAAAGGCCATTAACTCCTAAACATCATTTTATAATCCATTATCCGAGCGTTATACGAAAACTAGGTCCCTTGAAGGACTGTGGACAATGCGTTTCGAAGGTAAACATAAGGACTTAAAAAAATATGCCAATGTTTCATGTTCCAGAAAAAACATTTTACTCAGTTTGTCAATAAAATTAAATTATGAATTTTCCTATGAGATGTATTTACAAAAACATAATAAACCATTACAACAAATACGCTTTGGCGAATGTGAATGCTTGGATTTTACAAAAACTACTATATATCCTCTTATTGAGTATTTGTGTAACGATTACGACTTAAAAAAAGCTTCTTCGCACAAAGAAATTATTATTTGCAATACAATGTATAAGAAAGAAGATATAATTGTTAATTCAAATCAAACGAATGAAAATGAAATTACTTTTGGTTGTGTGAAGTACATTCTTTTTAATTCAGTTGAGAGTTCCATTTATTTTGTATGTGAAAATTTAAGGGTAGAAGAGTACGATGATCACTTGAATAGTTATATCTTGCCAGAGGTATGTGAAACGCGTGATTTTTTTATAGTTTTGTCAGATAATATACGTTTTCCTCCCTTACATATTGTAACCTTAGCTGATAATAGAAAAGCTATTATTTTAAAACATCCATTCAAATAGGTGAATGGTTTTTGTAAAAGATAATACCTATCGTATATTTAATAAAAAATTTGAATTAAAAGTATGCAGTTTTCTTTATTCTCAAATAGTAACTTTAGTACTTGTACTTCATTATTTACTACTCAATTCTTGGGATATATGTATGTTTATGCGAGCGATAGTTTCAACGATTACTAAGTAAACTATTGCAACCGATCACTTAATGCATTGCTTTCTGTGTAACACGTTCACTTAACATATGTGAAAGATCAAGTCCGATTATAACTGCCTTTCAATATATGAAATGTTTCTGGCGAACATTATGAAAAATGTGAATGGTTCATACATGTAACTGGTTGTAAGATTATAAGAATGCTAACGATCTAGCCAATGGATCTTGAAGAATTTACAAAAAGATTAATTAATTTAACGAAAATTTAAAACAGATTAAAAAACTTTTTCTTTCAATTTTATTAAAATTAACAAATATAAATATGTTTCTTCAACAAACTATTTTGGATAATTTGACAAAATTGTTTATTTCTTTTGCCTAACGTGGAGCTTAGCCATATCAACCAATGAAATTTTGTTAATTTTACAAATACTAAGTATAACTTTTTTTTTTAATTTGGTAAAACTAACAAAAATAATTTTGTTTCAACATCAAATTATTTTGGTTAATTTGATAAAATTGTTTAGTTCCTTTGTCTAATGTGGAGGTTAGCCATATCAACCAATGCGATTTTGTTAATTTTACAAATACAGAGTATGACCAGATTTCAACAAAAACATTGGTTGACTTTTGATTGATATTAACAAAAGTTTCTGTTCTGTGTACATGTAATAACGAATAATGTGGTGAAAATTGATGCCACTGGTATAAAGTTAGTGGTTTTAATTGTCTGTCTACAAATTATACATTTCACTGTTAAACTAGAGCTTAATACTCGATAAATTTAAAATACTAATAGCTCACTTTATCAAATTTCAATAAACGGAAAATATAAGATATATAATAAATATAATAATGTTGTTGCAATAAACTTTGTACTCACCTGATCTATGTTTGGCAGTTGATTGACTTGATTTTAATAACTTTAATTGAGGTTGGGATTGGGATATTCTTTATTCTGGTCGATACCCAGAAAAAAGTGAGGTAAGTAGTTCTTACTGCAGTCGAACCCCACAGAATCTTTATTGCAGTCGTTACCCACAACAAAGTGTTTTATTAGTAATTTTCTTATTACAGTCGTTACCCGTAATAAGAATCTTTATTGTAGTCGTTACCCACAATAAAGTGTTTAATGTTAGTAATTGTCTTATTCCAGTCGTTACCCGTAATAAGAATCTTTATTGTAGTCGGTACCCGCAATAAAGTGTTTTGTTAGTAATTGTCTTATTACAGTCGTTACCCGTAATAAGAATCTTTATTGTAGTCGGTACCCACAATAAAGTGTTTTGTTAGTAATTTTCTTATTACAGTCGTTACCCGTAATAAGAATCTTTATTGTAGTCAGTACCCACAATAAAGTGTTTTGTTAGTAATTTTCTTATTACAGTCGTTACCCGTAATAAGAATCTTTATTTAGTCGCTATCCAAATAAATCTCCTAATCTAGTCGCAACCCAGAAAAAGAAAAAATTATTTCAATTGTCAACCAAACAAAGTGTGAGACTGTTAATAAAAATTCACAACACTAGGAAATACCACTAAGAAAAAAAATATCAAGTCACTCACTCCACTGTCAAACTGAAAAAGAGATCGAGTCAAGTTAAATTGCTGTTTATATAGCAATTGCTTGCACACGACACCAATGATGGAGTAGCAGAGGCGCATGATCACAAGAATTGGCCGTTCATCTGTAATTTTACGGTACTAGAGATAAAATATGCATAGCAACGCACAAAAATGCATAGCAACAATAAATTAAAGCAACCCATGCTGCTGTGTTAAATTGAATTCTGTATATTTGCAAAAAATGTTATCTCTATCACGTAGAGAAGAAGTTCCCGTTCGATAGTACTTATAATGATGATAGAGTTGCAAATTTATCTGCATGATCTGATTGTATTTGTGCCATGCATTATATGCTACATGACAACACATGCTTTGGTTAGATGTTGTACCGTTTTTTGGGAAAATTTGTAATTGCTTCAATCATATGATAAGAATTTTAATTTGATCTGCTCAATGAGGCTATATTGTTGTATTGTATTTGTGCAATGTGCTATGTAGATGACAAATACATGGCTTTGTTTTCAGTATGTTTTCCCTTTAAAAGTAATCGGTAAAAACAAAAATATATTCGAACCGATTTGGTTCGAGCATACTGCCCCCC
Organism: Dioctria linearis; assembly: GCA_963930735.1. NCBI lineage: Eukaryota > Metazoa > Arthropoda > Insecta > Diptera > Asilidae > Dioctria > Dioctria linearis. Next base: position 101,457,364 of record OZ005742.1, read on the forward strand.
GTTGAAAGGCTAAGATGCCTTTCAAGTATTGTGCTGTGAATGTTTGTGTTACACACTAATAATAAAACATTGAATATGCATTGAGGACTTGATATTTGATTTCGTTCCCCCTTTATTTTTCAAATATAAGATCACTTTCATGTATTTTTTATAAAATCTTGTATATTTTCAGCCCTCAAATTTCATACGTTTCTACTAACATATTGTTTGGATTCATTAACATCTGACTTAATTGTATCTGGATTAGTTTCCGGATTCCAATTAGCTGAACATACTTCACCGTGGTTTTCAACAAATTGGAATGCTTTGATAAGTCGATGAGTTTCATCTACAGCTCTAACAACGGGCAGATCATTAATTGCATATTGTCGAAGAACTCCATTTGGATTAATTATGAAGCTTCCGCGCAACGCAATTCCTTCATTTTCGAACAAGACACCGTAATTTTTTGCGATCCCTTTTGTCATATCTGATAACAGTGGATATCCTAGGTTGCCAAGTTCACCGTTTTTTCAATCTAGATTTTTCCATACGAGCTGACTAAAGTAAGAATCAACAGATACTCGTACTACTTCTGTGTTTAAGAGCTTTGATTCTGTCGCTGAATGCTATGATTTCAGTTGGACTCACAAAAGTGAAAGTTAAAGGATAAAAGAATAGATATAAATATTTGTCCTTGTAGTCCGAAAGCTTGATGTCTTTCAAATCATTGCCTACAAAAGTCAGGCCTTTGAAATCAGGTGCCGGCTGCTGAAATTTTAGTGCTAAAATTCATGTGCGTAGGTACATATGTGCAATTATTAGCAATGCACTTTCGATTTTTGGGGAATATGAATTTTATATAAATTTTTCCACGGAAACAAAAAATGGATTTTTGTATTATTTCAGAAAAATGAAAGAGGATTCAAAAAATAAAAAAAACAGATTTTTTCCTTTTAAATGCACTTCATTGTGGTGAATGATGTCAAAGTATTGAAGGGCTGTAATTTATGTAGTGCTTCAATCTTAGACTGCCATTTGTTTTATGTTACAAGAAATATGTATGGAGATTTATGCTGGCGTTTTTGCAACTGTATAGTTGGTTTTTGTTTGAAATGGGTTATTTAAATCCCCTTGTAGATAGATGCGAAGCATAATTTACCTTTTTTCTGCTCTTGGGGTGTACTAACTCATGTCTTATGTGGACAGAACCAATTGTAGACCTCCATGTACTGTTTTCGTGTGAATTATTTGTTAATCTTGTCAAATTCCTTTCTTTTGGCAAGATTGTTGGGGGCTTTTGATTGTAGAATCGACGTAAAGTCATGCCGCGAGAGTGGCCTAAGCTGGAATTATCTTTTATAAAGGGAAAATGAGCTTGATATTGGCCGTTGGCGTTTAAGTCATTTGTTTTTTGTGATAATCTTCACAATCTCGATCTTCTTTATACAGTTGTCTTCCTGGAATAACCTTTTCGGTCTCTCGAAACCGTCGTTGAAGTTTATCCAGTGAAGGCTTATGCTCGTAGTGAGCGTTTGCTGTTAAAGTAGACGCTGGTGAGATTGTGGAAGTGTTTCTTAGATTTCCAAAAAGAGTGCAACCGAGCGCACTATTTTGCGCGACTGGTGTTCCTGGAGGACCTTTTCGTAATCCTTCTAAGAGGATTTCTCCGTATACATCCGCTCCTAAGAGCAGGTCGATTTTTCCTGGCTTGAAAAAGTATGGATCGGCGAGTTGCAGATCACGTACATGAATCCATTCCTTGTTTGGAATGGTGAACGGAGGTAATATATCTGTTATAGTATTCACGATAAGGGCATTAATTGTGGTCGCTTTATTCGATGTTGAATAAGGGTGTACGTTAATTGCTGCTTGGTTTTTAAAGAAAAGCAGCTTCTGACTGTCCTAAGCCAGTGATTTGTGTCGACGTGTTCACAATGTCCAATTGCAGCTTGCGTGCGGCGGCTTGTGTTATGAACGTGACTTGAGAGCCTGAGTCAATCAAGGCTCGTAGAGTAAAAATGTTACCCTTTTTTGGCGGAACTTTCACCAATACTGTGGCAAGCAAGGCTTGTACTGATTGATTTGCGTGAAGCGTGTGAAGATTGGATGTGGAAGGTGAAGGTTGAACTTGTATATCTGGGTTTTCTGATGCTTTGATCAAATCCTGTGGAGTTGTGTTATTCCTATGGAGTAAGGAATGATGTTTCCTTCCACATCACTGGCACGTGAATTTGCTTGAGCAACTCTTTGAGTTGTGACCTTTTGAAAGGCAGTTAATGCACAAGTTGTTTGATGTGACAATTTTGAATTTTGAATCTACGTTTTGCTTAATAAATTTCGAACATTTGAATATTCGATGTTGCTCTTTGCACATTATACATCTGTCGCCAGATGATGTAAATTGAGTTGATGCTCTTGGTATTTGAGCTGATTTACTGACTGGATTTAGTTTTGCGTCTGAGATTGCTTCGAGAGTTCTAAATCTTGTCTCTAGAAACGTCTCCAAAGATTCAAGGGTAGGCAGTCCATCTGCACTGTTTACCTCTTGTTCCCATAAGCGATAAGTTAGTGCTGGCAAGCACTGCACTAGCATATAAATTAAGATTGTATCCCAGTGTTTAGTGGGGACTTCTAATGCTTCGAGTTCGTATATACATTCGGAAGATTTGTTCAGCACTGTTTTTATAGCCCTGGCTGACTCTTGTGTTGCTTTGGGCAAATTGAATAGAATTTTTAGCTGAGCATTAATTAACACTCGCTTGTTGTCATACCTGTTAAGCAATATCTTCCATGCGCTGTCATAACTCGAGTTGGTCATAGGAAGTTGACGCAATAAGTGTTCTGCTTCTCCAGAAACACTTGATTTCAACTAATGAAATTTCTGCACTGGTAATAGCGCAGAATTTGTATGAACCAAGGAATGGAATAGATGTTGAAACGACTTCCATGACTCATATGACTCTGAGAACTTTGGGATTGAGATGCTAGGTAACCTCAGAAATGAAGTAAACTCATTCTCCGTGTTTGGCTTTGAATCTACTTTTGTTTCGAATGCATCTAGTGCATCTCTGAGAATACCTCGAAACGTGTAGTATTTATCTTCCACGCTTGAAAATTGATCTTTTGCAAAATAATCGTATTTTTGCAATTCGCTATCTTCTAAAGCCTGAGTAGCTTGGAGAATCGTATAATGCGTGTTATTATAGTCGGACCAAATTTCGTTTAGGGCGATTAACCGCTCAGAAATAAGTCCTCGTTCGTTTTTCTACATCAGTATTTTTGTAGTTATTGAACGATTTTTGGAATATTTGTGCAGAGGTGACTTGGTTAGCGAAAAGTTTTTGAAGTGCAGAAATGTTTGAAAAAACTAAGAATATATATCACTAGACTTTAAATTTGGCTACGAAGGACGATGAAATGTACTGCCCGTAGTCAGAGCGTACATGCAATAATGAATAATGTGGTGAAAATTGATGCCACTGGTATAAAGTTAGTGGTTTTAATTGTTTGTCTACAAATTATACACTTCACTGTTAAACTAGAGCTTAATACTCGATAAATTTAAAATACTAATAGCTCACTTTATCAAATTTCAATAAACGGAAAATATAAGATATATAATAAATATAATAATGTTGTTGCAATAAACTTTGTACTAACCTGATCTATGTTTGGCAGTTGATTGACTTGATTTTAATAACTTTAATTGAGGTTGGGATTGGGATATTCTTTATTCTGGTCGATACCCAGAATAAAGTGAGGTGAGTAATTCTTACTGCAGTCGAAACCCACAGAATCTTTATTGTAGTCGGTAACCACAATGAAGTGTTTTGTTAGTAATTTTCTTATTACAGTCGTTACCCGTAATACGAATCTTTATTGTAGTCGGTACCCACAATAAAGTGTTTTGTTCGTACTTTTCTTATTACAGTCGTTACCCGTAATAAGAATCTTTATTGTAGTCGTAACCCACAATAAAGTGTTTTGTTAGTAATTTTCTTATTACAGTCGTTACTCGTAATAAGAATCTTTATTGTAGTCGGTACCCACAATAAAGTGTTTTGTTACAGTCGTTACCCGTAGTAAGAATCTTTATTGTAGTCGGTAACCACAATGAAGTGTTTTGTTAGTAATTTTCTTATTACAGTCGTTACCCGTAATACGAATCTTTATTGTAGTCGGTACCCACAATAAAGTGTTTTGTTAGTAATTTTCTTATTACAGTCGTTACCCGTAATAAGAATCTTTATTGTAGTCGGTACCCACAATAAAATGTTTAATGTTAGTAGTTTTCTTATTACGGCCGTTACCCGTAATAAGAATCTTTATTGTAGTCGCTACACACAATAAAGTGTATAGTATTAGTAAAATTTATTATTACAATCATTACCCGGAATAAGAATCTTTATTTAGTCGCTATCCAAATAAATCTCCTAATCTAGTCGCAACCCAGAATAAGAAAAATTTGTTTCAATTGTCAACCAAACAAATTGTTAGACTGTTAATAAAAATTCACAACACTAGGAAATACCACTAAGAAAAAAATTATCAAGTCACTCACTCCACTGCCAAACTGAAAAAGAGATCGAGTTAAGTTAAATTATTGTTTATATAGCCCTTGCTTGCACACGACACCAATGATGGAGTAGCAGAGGCGCATGATCACAAGAATTGGCCATTCATCTGTAATTTTACGGTACTAGAGATAAAATATGCATAGCAACGAACAAAAATGCAAAAACAACAAGAAATTTAAAGCAACCCATGCTGCTGTGTTAAATTGAATTCTGTATATTTGCAAAAAAAGTTTATCTCTATCACGTAGAGAAGAAGTTCCCGTTCGATAGTACATATAATGATGATAGAGTTGCAAATTGATCTGCTTGATCTTATTGTGTTTGTGCCATGCATTATATGCTACATGACAACACATGCTTTGGTTAGATGTTGTACCTATTTTTGGGAAAATTGATCTGCTCAATGAGGCTATATTGTTGTATTGTATTTGTGCAATGTGCTATGTAGATGACAAATACATGCCTTTGTTTTCAGGATGTTTTCCCTTTAAAAGTATTCGGTAAAAGCAAAAATATATTCGAACCGATTTGGTTCGAACAGTACTTGTCTACCTCTTCGTCCGTAAGAATGTCATGTGCTAAGACGTTCAGTTTACTAAGAAAGATAATGACTGTAAGTTTTTCTATCTGTTTATTTAGTGTTGAAATGTCAGCGTATAACTGTAAGGTACATCCTGATTTATTTTGTAGATCGACCAGTTTATTAGCCTCCCTGGTTATACTAGATAGATAGATATTCAGTTCTCTCTGTTGCTTGTTCAGATGTTTACCTATTCCTTCAACATTTTTGATCAGATTATTATTACCTGCTTGTTTAGTTCACCAATTTCGTTTTTTATATTAGTGTCCAAGTTTTCCAAGTGTTTGTAAATCTCTTCGGCATCGTCTTTATCCATGGTTCCTGCTATTATTTTGAATCCTTTCCCTAGTATGTTCAACAGTCCGCGTTTGTTTCTATGACTTTTGTAAACCTATGGTATCACCATTCTAAAATTATGTCTTAGTAACGTCAGTTCTTTGTTAAATAATCTTAGGTTGATATCAGTTATCTCTAGGTTCAAGGAGTTAACATTAGCTTCGATTAATTTAATTGTTTCCTCATATTCCGTTAAGTTGACAATGTGTAAAATTTTTGCGAATGATTCGACGACTTCTTTCTCTTCCAATTTAAAGAGTGTGTTAATGGGGACTATCTCCATCACCTGCGTAGATGTTGGTACGATGGCCATTAGCAGAGGAAGGATTAGTAAATCCTGAAATGATAAAATCGAATTTTGATATCTGTATCTGCGTTTTAACTGATTTTCGATGTATCTTATATTTCGCCTATTACTTGTATCTATGACGTGACGATTTTCTAACCCGTACTTATTCAATTTCTTATATTTCGGTTTGTTTTTTTGCGATCTCCCTGTTAGTTACTATGTTTTTACTGAGCTGATAGCTTTCGTCCCTATTCTTATTCAATTGGCTTATCCTCCTAACTTTCTCTTCTTTAAATTTTGCCGATAAATTTTCAATTTCGCTTTTGTCAAGATTTTTTGTAATAAAGTCGATTGGACGTAGTTTTGTGGTAGAATGTAGTGTGCTATTGTAGATCGTAATTATTTCATGTAGCTTTTCCTCCAAGTCTTTGTCAATGTTTGATCTATCAACTTCCATCACTCTTAAATGTTCATTTAATGTACCGTGTAATCTTTCTACGTCGGAGTTGCCGATCTTGTTATGTGCTGTAGTTACGTGCGTATCTATCTGGTTCTCCCTGAGGAATAATCCTACTGCGTTATGCAGCATACATCTCTCATTGTCGTAGACTAGTTTATTCATCTTACCCAGAAATCGAATTCTTTCTTTCAGTGCCTTCAGGATAGATATCCACGTTCTGTCATTCAACTTATGTATCGTGGCGTATTTGGTAAATTTGTCTATAGTAGTTAGATACATAATATTCCTATACGGAAACCAAATATCCATGTGAACTATGTCGTTAAATTTTGTACGGGTTTCAGAGATTTGGAATGGAATTTTAATAGGTCTGCGATCGAACTTTGCCAGTTGACAGATTTCACAGTTATTTATAAATTTTCCCTTAGCATATCTGGATAGAAATATTTGGTCTTTAATTCGAGAAATACCTCGTTTATACCATGGTGGTTATTTCTTAAATGCTCTTCTTAAATTAGTGTAATAATTTCATTTTTATCTGTGATATCAATTAGTTTAATGTTAGATTTATACAATTTGAATTTTTTATTATTTGGGAAATATCTGATGTAAGTGTCTTGAAATTTAACAAATAAATCGTTGTCTTTGCAATACATGCACATCACACCTTTATCTATTAGAACCCTATTCATCACCTCTAATAGATTCGAATTTTTGCCGACTGCGATATGATTTTGGCATTTTCTATGTATAATTTTAGTTATAAATTTTTCTTTATCCCCATATTCTAGGTATATCTGGTTTCTGTAAATGTTTACGCATTTTTCTGTAATACCAACATGCTGTGTACTATCGTTTAGTCCGCTATGCGTGGTATCGGCTGTAGACATGACTTCGACGTCAATGCTACTACTATCACCTACTTCATTATTTAGAATTACGCCGTTTTTGCTACAAATGCTTGAAAGTGTGACTTCATCGTCATCATTTCCATCATTTTTATTAATATACCTACTAAGACCGTCGGCGACATTATTTTCTTTTCCCTTTAAGTAAATTATTTCAAAATCATATTCGTTCAGCATTAGCTTCCATCTCTGCAGTTTCATGTTACGTTCTTTTATGTTGTTTAGCCAGATGAGAGGCTTATGGTCTGTGCGAATGATGAATTTTCTACCATATAGGTAGGTACGGAAGTATTTTACAGACCATACGATCGCGAGCAATTCTTTTTCAATCGTAGAATACTTTGTTTCGTGATCGGTTAAAGTACGAGAGGCGTAACACACAGGGTGGCTGCCCTGACTCAAGACTGCTCCAATTGCATTCTTTGATGCATCGGTTGTTAACGTAAAAGTTTTGCTGAAATCGGGACGTTTTAAAATGGGGTCACTCATTAACAATGTTTTCAATTTATTAAAGGCCTCGATGTATTTTTCGTCATTTACGTTAACTCGCATATTTTTTTTCAAATATTTGATCATGGGATATGCTACTCGGGAATAATCTTTCACGAATTTCCTATAGTAGCCCGTGATTCCTAAGAATTGTTTAATTTCTTTTGTACTCGTAGGTAATTTCATCGATTTGATAGACTTTGTCTTTTATCGTCGGGTCTAATCCCGTTATTTGTTATTATATGTGCTAAATATTTTGTAGATATTTCAGCAAGGCGGCACTTATCAACTTGGATTCTCAAATTGCATTCACGCAATGTACTGCCCGTAGTCAGAGCGTACATGCAATGCATGAAAGATGTAGTGAAATTTATGCCACTGGTATAAAGCTAGTGGTTTTTATTTGTTTATTCACTGCACTAAATGTTTCAAGTTCAATAAATACTAAAACTTAAGAACAGCAAGATATATATATATATATATTATAATATAAAAATCTGAAACCAATGTTTATTAAATGATTAATATATAAATTTGATTTACACAACTGTAGCAATTGACTTGTAATCACCTGATCGATATATAGCTGATTTACTTGACCTTTTATTTGACTGAGGTGTGGGATGAGGATATTCTTTATTGCAGTCGATACCCGCAATAAAGTGGATTTGTTAGGAATTGTCTTATTACAGTCGAAACCCGCAATAAGACTCTTTATTACAGTCGATACCCGCAATAAAGTGTTTTGTGTTAGTGATTTTCTTACTACAGTCGAGACCCGCAGCAAGAATCTTTATTACAGTCGAGACCCGCAATAAAGTGTTTGTGTTAGTAATTGTCTTACTACAGTCGATACCCGCAGTAAGACTCTTTATTACAGTCGATACCCGCAATAAAGTGGTTTTGTTAGTAATTGTCTTATTACAGTCGTGACCCGCAATAAGAATCTTTATTACAGTCGAGACCCGCAATAAAATAGTGTGAGTTAGTAGATTTTTTATTACAGTCGAGACCCGCAATAAGAAACTTCATTACAGTCGAGACCCGCAATAAAGTTATTTGTTAGTAATATATTATCTCATTCGAGACCAGAGATAATATTTTTAAGTCAGTCGAGACCCGACTTAAAGTGAATGTTAGTATATATCTTAACTTCAGTCGAGACCCAAAGAAAGATTCTTTATTTCCGTCGAGACTAGAAATAAAGTGTATTGTTAGTAATATTTTTTATTGCAGTCGCTACCCACAATAAAAATACCTTTAATTTAATCGCTATCTAAAACAAACTCCTTAATCCAGTCGGTACCCAGAATAAGAATATTTTATTTTAGCTGTCAATTAAACCAAGTATTTACTTTAGTAATAAAATACACACTAGGAAAAATCACTAGGAAAGAACACAAAGGAATAAAATCGCCAAGTTAATCACTGCGCTGCTAAATCACAAAAGAGATCGAATCAAGTCAAACTGCTGTTTATATAGCCCTTGCTTGCACACGACACCAATGATGGAGTAGCAGAGGCGCATGATCACAAGAATTGGCCGTGATTCTGTAATTTTACGGTACTAGAAATAAAATATGCATAGTAACGAACAAAAATGCATAGTAACAAGAAATCTAAAGCAACCCGTGCTGCTGTGTTAAATTGAATTCTGTATATTTGCAAAAAATGTCATCTCTATCACGTAGAGAAGAAATTCCCGTTCGATAGTACTTATAATGATGATAGAGTTGCAAATTGATCTGCTTGATCTGATTGTATTTGTGCCATGCATTGTATGGTAAAAAACAACACATGCTTTGGTTAGATGCTGTACCTATTTTTGGGAAAATTTGTATTAGATTGAATTTGTTTTGCTTTTAGAACTCAATTTTAGCATAGCATTTTTGCATATGTTCTTTTTCAGCAATTGTTTTTAGCACGAATCTAATTGCTGCAATCATATGATAAGAATTTTAATTTGATCTGCTCAATGAGGCTATATTGTTGTATTGTATTTGTGCAATGTGTTATGTAGATGACAAATACATGGCTTTGTTAGGTTGTGTACTTGTTTTTTGATTAAGAGTAATCAAGTTAGATTTAATTTTCCTAAAAATTGGATGCTTTGTTTTCAGGATGTTTTCCTTTTAAAGTAATCGGTAAAACCAAAATATATTCGAACCGATTTGGTTCGAACACGTAATCTTTGAAATACTTTCTTTATTGAGTCTAGGTGTTCGATCAAACTAGTGGAGAAAATGAGAATGTCGTCAAGACGACAAGTAAACGACACAGATTTTTCCTACAAAGTCTTTTAATACGTTGTTGATAAGTCTTTGAAAAGTTGCCGGAGCATTTTTGAGACCAAACGGCATTCTAGTGAATTCATAATGACCATTTGCTGTCGAAAATGCTGTCTTGGCTCTATCGTTTGGATCTACTTCGATCTGGTGAAAGCCGTTCGCCAGATCTAAAGTTATAAAGTAATTGCATTTGCCTAATTTATCAAAAAGATCGTCGATGTTTGGGATAGGGAATCTATCGTCTATCATTTGCTCGTTTAGCTTCCGGTAGTCTATGACTATGCGCCACTTTTGTTTTCCATCATTATCAATTTTTTTAGGTACGATCCAAAGTGGAGAGTTATAAGGGCTACTGCTTGGAACAATAATTTTTTGTACGAGGTACTGTTTACTGTAAATCGCAGTATCGTTTTTGTAATAATTTTATGCTTTATTTCGCTCGTGAATGATAAATGGCCGCCATCTTTGTAAAATATGTCTTCATAAGAGTGTAAAAGATTTTTTAGTTTAAAATCGTCGCTTGCGTTCAAATGACCTGCGACGCTTCCTTCAGAAAAATAATTTTTATTTTTTTCGTTGATAAATACGTTTAGGGATTCATTGTTATAGCAATTATTTGCGTACATTTCCTCGTTTTCGTTCAGATATATTGGAATATTAGCATCACTGGTGGTCAAAACTCTATTTTTATAGTCGATCACTGGGTTTAAATCTGCTAAAATATTATCTCCTAATATTCCGTCGAATTGATTGTGAAAGTAGTATTCGGAGAAATTGACAAAATAGTATCTTTTATTAAATTTTTTGAAGGGAGGTACTTTGTATTGAATGCTCGTTTCTATGTTTCGATTTAATACTCTGAGGGTGTAAGTGTTCGAAGCTATTTTCCATTTGGGGTGTCTATGATAAATTTAAGTTTCTTAATAGGCGTACGAACAACTAAATAGGGTAATTGTTTTGGCGGCTTATTGGAAAATTTTGTTGCTGGAATCTGTTTTCATTTATAGAGACGTCCATCGGTTCTGGTCTCCCGTTTTGATTTAAATTGTTGACATTTTGAAAATTATGATTATTATTGCTAAATTGTGATCTATTAAAGGGTTGTCTATACTGGGGGTTCGATCTAAAATTCTGTGATTGTCTACTGTGACCACTGTTATTGAAATTCTGATTGTTGTTGAAGTTTAGGTTTCGACTAAAATTGTTAGTATTATTATTTCTTTCACCATTACTATTGTTACTATTACCATTATAAGTATTATGATAGTTATTACCATTAGTATAAAACGGATTTCTTTGTATTCTGCTGTTTTGTATTTTACTACAATTATAACTCAAATATCCATTCGACTGAATGGTTTCGTAGGCTTCGGTTAGTGTTGAAGTATTTCTACTAATAACGATACTCTTCACTGGTTCTGGCAACCCATGTCTGAATGAATGTCGAGCTATTCTTTGATTACTAGCAATTCGATTATTATCTCCTCCACCCTCTAAAAGATACGCGTTATTTAATCTACACAATAAGGTGTTTAACTTTTGATGAAAATTTTCGATCGTGTTATCGCACCTACATGTTCTAATTTTATCTATTAATGCGTCAACTGATGAATTTTCACCATGTCCCCTGATTAAAATTGTTTTGAGATCAATCCATGTCTGTGCGTTATTGTTAATTAATAATGTTTTTCGCGCGTCCTAAGTCCTAATATTAAGCGTTTATAATCATTGTCGAAGGAGTCGAGGATTGGTATAAGACACTCAATTCTATTGATAAAATTAATTAAGGAATTTGTTTCACCGTTAAATGATTGCACACAACTTAAGCTACTTGTTATTAGTTTGAATTTTTCAGTTATGCTTAAATTTTCCATTTTAATCAATTAACTATTTAATTTAAATTTAATTTGATTTAATATTCCAATGAAACAATTTTAGATTATTATCTGAAAAGAAGAGTTTCTGTATATTTGTTTGTCATCTAGTTATTGAACTTGAAAAAACACCTTCTCTATTTATTTATCACTTAATTATGTACTAATAAATTGATCCTAATCTTGAATTCTACTGCTAATGGAAATAAAACTAAAAGTGTTAGTTGTCCTTAAGCTCTGTGTTTTGTAATCCATTTTCTTTTTTGTAATTTGTATTGTAGCTGCTCTCAACTAATTATTCTTGTCCTGGTTTTTGCTGCTTTCTTCCGTTTATTTGCTTCCTATTCTTTGCTATAGGTGATCTTTCAGAATCATATTAATTTATTATGCAGTTTGGACACTGTGATTGTGCAATTTCAATTATTTATACACTATCACTGTATGAAAGGAACGTATTTTGTTAGTTATACACTGTAACTGTATAATTTTATACACTATAACTGTAAACAGATTTTTTTTGTTAATTATACACTATAACTGTATAATAGAACGTATTTTGATAATTATACACTATAACTGTATAATGGATTTTTGTTCGAGGAACCGACTGCGCCAGTAATGAATAAAACAACGAAGCTGCGATCTAAAACAGTACTTTATTAAAAAAACGATTGTTACGGGTTCAAAAATGAATCTTAACTAACCTATTTCTCTATGAGATACATTCAATTTTCTCATTCTATTTGCATGCATCAGCACTATGTACATGAAGGTGTGCTTTATTGTAGTTCATCTTGCATGGATAAGCAGAATGTGTGTCCATGAAGATGAAATTTGATGAGCTGAAATATATGTGCAATTTGATAACTCCGTCTGGAAAATGATGTTCTCACGATTTTGTGGGAATTATTATGTGACAATATCTTTTGACGAGCTTTGGTTGTCACAAATTCAAAAAAACAAAGAAATCAGAAAAATATTAAAGGAATACCACAGTACTAACAAAAAATACAGAACTCCAGAATTACTATCCGAAAAAATCAAAAATTTAGAAGAGTACTGGACAGACTTTGAAGAAACAGAATCCATTATCCAAAAACATAAAGATTTCGACGAAACTCATGAATATTTTAAACAATAATGCTCTGATAAGACAGAGGATTGGTACAACCTAATCAAAGCAACACTGACTGATAGGTTGAAATCCATTTCAACTCATGAGGATAACACAAATGGGTTACATCGCACCTCCCAAAAATTCACAAAAAGCAGCATCGATAGATAATCACGACAACGCAGACCAAGACCAAGAAAATATAATACGATTTCCGCTGCAGGAGGACAGACAAAAAACAATTTCACATATTATCCAGTCTATCAATCTTAATTTACTTTCAACTGCAAGCCGGACATAGTTAACGCAAAAACTAAATTCGTTGCATGAGTAATGGGATGATTTCAAAACAACTCATACTGAAATAATTTCTTGCCAATGCAAGATACAGAACTTGAAAGAGTGTTGGCTTCGAAACTAAAACTTTCAGATAAATCTCCACTTTTAAAAATTGAACTGAACTTCTTCAAGAAAAAAGACTCATCAATAATGATATCAAAAATTAATTTACCTTGTCGATCTCAAAGAGATAGATCAGACCTCGAAAAGATTTTAACTTAGATCTGCTCATATACAGTAGCAAACCAGTTAAATCAATTAAATATCTCCTTCCCTATATTAGATCCACAGACTCTAATGATTATTAAAAACGCTTTTGTCCAGATCTTCGCTAATAAGCAAATAAACATAAAACTGCATCAGGATTCAATTAAATATTTATCAGACATTAATGACATCGAACAAGTTTTAAAAGATTTTCATTCACTACCGACGGGTGGCCATCAAGGTATTTCCCGTACTATTAAAAGAATCAAAAAGCAATTCTACTGGCCTGGCATGTCAGACGACGTGGTCAAATATGTAAGGAAATGTAAACTTTGTCAGGTAAACAAAGTATCCAGAAACCCTAAAATTCCAATGAAAATCTCGAGTATTAGCTGCAAACCTTTCGAAAGAGTGTACCTAGATATTGTAGGACCTCTCCCAATTTCTCATTCTGGAAACAAATACATCCTTACATTTCAAGACGACCTTTCAAAATTTTCTGAGGCTATTCCCATAGTCGACACCGAGTCCAAGACATTAGCGGAAGCCTTCACGACAACGATAGTTTGTCGACATGGTATTCCAGAAAGTATCCTCACAGATCAGGGTTCTAACCTCATAAGTGGCATGTTCGCCGAGGTATCTAAATTGTTGAGAATAAAACGACTTAAAACTACTCCATCTCACCCTCAAACGAATGGTGCATTAGAAAGAAGTCACAGTACCCTAGCAGAATATCTCCGATCTTATGTAGCAAACGATCCACAAGACTGGGATACATGGATTCCTTATGCCATGTTTGTATATAATACAACCCCTCATTCGCGTACTAATTATACTCCTCGGGAACTCCTTTACGGACTCCCAGCCGAAATTCCAAACAATTTGAAATCTTCTCCAACCGTTTGCTATAATTACGACAATTATGCAAACGAGTTAAAAGCGCGTCTACAGCATAGCTTCAAAATAGCTAAAGACATAGCCATGGCCAATAAAGAAAAATCCAAACTACAATATGACAAAAGCTCCATTCAAAAATCTTTTATGGTAGGCGATAAAGTCCTCCTTAAGAGCAGAGTTCGAGAGAACAAATTCTCACCACTATGGTCAGGTCCGTATGAGATAATGGAGATTAATTCCTCCGAAAATGCTACTAGTAAAACCCATAATAAAAACAAAAGAGTCCATAACAATGACCTAAATTGTTCTCAGAGTAAAAACTTCAATATCTTCAAATGTCATTCAGAGATATTAATTTCCAAAATGATGCATATAGCATCCATTCTAATTTGCGTCCCTTTCGCCTATGGCTCAGGAATAGAGGTAAACCAATTAAATGCCAGTGCAGGTATTTACTTCGAGGAAATTGGCAGAGCCAATGTCTACACCAACGAGTGGAAATTAGTGACATTCTACGACCTGGAAAATTTTAAAACATAATTCAACAACATCCAGTTCATAGCCCAACAAATTACAGCGACCTGCCGGAAACTGGACAAACACTCAGCCTTGAGCCACACTTGTAACGGTACGTTGTTACAAATCAATCTTATATTAGCAAACATAGAATATAAGAATATGTTACTTGTGACCCAAAATAGAAAACAAAGAGCACTTTTCAATGCTATAGGCTCAATCTCTAAAGCTCTTTTCGGCACATTGGACGAAGATGATGCCAAGATTTATGACGAGCAAATCCGTAACCTCACCCTTAACCAAAACTCCCTCCTATCAATTATGAAAAGCCAATCTGCGATAGTCGTAGCAACCGCAAATGTTTTCAGCAAAACTAAAGCCGCAATTGAAAAGGATTTCTTTTTCTTGGTTATGCATAAAAAGTTAATTTCAATACAGATACCTACATCATTAATGGAAAACAGAACATTGGACAACAAAATATCCATAGAACTTGAATCACTTATTTCCCTGGTTTCGTTAATGGCATTCAGATACAAAAATACCCAGTCGGAATTAATAGATCTCTTAACAGATTCAAGGCATGGAAAATTTCATCCTACAGTCATTTCCCCTAGACAAATTGAAAAACTCTTATTGAACATCAGACAGGAATTGCCAAATTCAATGATGCTTCCCATAAATTCTAGAGACAATATTTTATCACAATTTTACAAATTGAGTACAATAGCAGCGAATATTTTCAATAATAAAATAATTATCGAGCTCCGAATTCCACTTCCATTCAAGGAACCATACAATTATTCAAAGCAATGCCATTACCCACACTCCTTAACGGATCATTCGTATATATCGAACCAGCAAATGAATACATATTAATAGATTACAATCGCGAACATTTTGTTGAATTAACGCTTCAGGATATTCATAATTGCGCAACGTTGGACCATAGGCATTTCTATTGCAAAATTTCATTCCCCATCCTAAGCACATTACAAGAACAATCCATGTGAAGTGAATCTACTAAAGAAGGAACCTATTACACAAAAGTGTAAAATTCTGATGTTGCGACAGGATTACTATTGGACGCAATTATCACAGCAGAACGCCTGGCTTTTCTCCCTGAAAGGATCCCTCCACATAGACATTATTTGTGCAGATTCCTTTAATCACAAACCCTGCATGGAATAGGAACAATGCACATCAATCCCGGTTGTTATGTTCGCAGCAAGGAATTCATCCTGCACGGACATAACGTAAAAATGTCCAAATTCAATTCCCATTTTATCCCAACGATAAGCATTTCCAATATAATATGGAATATGACGTCTTCTCCAATGGAAACGTTTATAGAAACAAATCCCTTAAATATTACAACAAACACGGATCTGGAGAAACTTCTCGAATCAATTCGTTTCCAAAAATATCAACAAGAAATTCCTCTTAATCCCATAAATAACCACCATATCCACCATTACGCACTGTCGTATTTAACAGTAGCTTCTATCATCTTTATAGTCTGTGCTTATCTTACGCATATTAAATAATAACAATAAATAAACCTTGTCTATTAGAAATTATACTAGCTATATATACATGTATTAGCATTTATGGCACAAAAAAAATATTATTTACAGTTAACTAGTTATATACCATTTCCTTTATATAAACAAATATATGTACAAATTCTACTTCACGTACTAGGAAAGAAAGTTTTCTTCTCAGGATGAATAAAACTTTCTTTTCCCCAGGGAGGAGGGATGTTGTGACTCAGGTACCAAATGCCCCGAATCGCAACTATAAGGTGAATACACCAATATATTGCCCTATGCAGTATATTGATGTATTACAAGATGACCCTGAAAATGAAAAATTATATCATTTTAAAATCTCATTCAAAATTTTAAATGCATTTAGAAATGCATTCCCATATTATAACAAAATGCAATTTAGCGTAAATTGCATTTTGTTATCAGACACACATTCCACTCACACGGTATGCACACTTACCTACATACAGTGTCTTCTTACTTTTTTTCCGTATGTACGCTGTACATACGTACATTACCTACTTAATTCAATCCAATTGTATGTACATACATACATACAATTATCAAAATTATTCGCGCCCTCTTAAAATTAATATTTCAAGACGGACGCACAAGTGCATATCGGATTACAGTTTTGCATAGATGCATATAGCTTGCATCAAAACTTTTGTGCATTTTCTCACGTACGATTTTTCAACGTGTCGTGAGAAAGTAAAAGATAAGGAAAAGGTTTTAAAAATATCATGGATACCTGGGTGCAATTTACCCAAACCTCGAGGAGTTTGTTTTCGACCCGTCGAGAGGGAAAGATCGGAAGTCCCAATAAATAAAAGATTCTCGAATTAGGAAATTTAAAAGAAAAATTGTAAACTTATAGAAGAAAAGGGTGCTAAAACGGAAATTGTAAACACATTGGATAAAAGTGCCGATTGAAAATTGAAATTTAAACGAAAAATTGTAAACTAAAAAAAAAGTGCTAAAACGAAAATTGTAAACACATTGGATAAAAGTGCCGATTGAAAATTGTAAATTTATTAAAACAAGAAAATTATAAATAAAAGAAATCTAAAAGATTTTTAGGAAAAAGTGCAAGTTTTGTGTTTGACTGTTTAATTCCCATCTCAAAACTTAAAGGTGGCTGCTCTCTTCGTGGAAGCACGGAGCGGGCACAAAACACTATTGGTGCTAATATCCCCAAGGGATCAAACAGTTTAGCAATATCGGACATGACTACTCTTTTTGTTATTTTGCATTCATGATTTGAAACTGCCTTTACTCTAAACTGATCCGATTTTGTTAACCATGTTAATCCTAGTGTCTTTATCATCTCTTCCAGTTTATTATCAAAGTCAAGATTTATTTCTTGATCTTCGGGTGGAATCCCCTGTAATAATCTACCATGATTGGCACACCATTTGCTTAGTTTAAACCCTGCCTTTTGAAGAGTTGCAGTGAGTTCTCGCTGCATTATTATTGCTGTTAACAGACTATCGGATCCTGTAACATAATCGTCCACATAACAATCTTGTTTCAAAATTTCTGCGGCTAGTGGATATTTTGAAGCATTTTGTTCTGCCAAACTTTGAAGAGTTTTTATTGCTAGATATGGGGCTGGTCTCATGCCATGAGGGGATGTCTAGGATCAGTTCGCCAAAAAATTAGTTGGTACCTTTGATCGTCTTCTGTTACCCATATTTGCCGGTACATCTTCTCAATATCTGCGGTAAACACAAATCTCGGTTGTTTTTTGTACCGCGACAAATAAACTTAATTTGCCGCCTTGATGGTCACTGCAATAGGTAGATATACCTTGCAAGTAAGTGAATTGGAAGTCCAGGTTCAAATACCTGTACCTTGTTGGAAGTAAGCCCAGGTTCAAATACCTGTACTTGTAGTAAGTGTGCAACGGTACAAAACCTATGCACAGCGCTTGAGATTATAAATGCCGTAGCAGATTCACTTGTGTATAATTAAAAGTCGTTCTTAACTTGTATAACAATACTAATAATTTTATTGATATTTCTTCCGTTTATTTATACAAAATCATTCATTCAATGTTATTGCCTTTAGAAAAAACAAAATTGATTCGCTTGCATTCGCTTGCATAAAATTCTTTTTCGTGCAATGACTTACGTTAACATTAAAGCAACTTGAGTGTAATATAGCTTACGCTCGCATTAAATTTACAATAAAATTTGACCTATATTATTTGCTATGAATAAAAATTTAAATTGTATTGCGAAATAATTTGGATATGGAATTTTGTTTATGTAGAGCTTGTTAGGGTTCAATGAAATTGTATTAAGAAATAACAAACAAAATTCCATAACCAATGTAAAGTTCATTAGAGTTCAACATTCTCCCCCGCGTTGAATGCCCAATGCAACTATGATGCTGGTTGCGTCCGCAGCTTGAATTGATTCAATGATGTTGACCTGGGTGTGGGTATTGGTGCGCCGGGTTCCTTGCCTGGGCACCATCGGTGGGCTTGATGTTTCCATGTAAGATATCCTAGAATAGCGATGATAAATAACAATCCAAGATATCCGATGACGAATTGATGAGCATCATGGGTCTGTAAAGGCTGCTGTTCTTCCTTCTTCAATTGCTGTATTCGGTTTTGAATGTCTTGAATTTCCGTGGCTATGTCTTCATGCGATGGTGCTTGATAGAGTATTTTAGCAATTTTGGATGAATGCAATAATTCGGTAAAATTTCTTAATGATACAAACGATGTCGTCATGGTACTAGCATAGATGTTATGGGCTTGTATAGTAAAGAATTCTTCCTTGATAGCGCAATCGTTGGCTAATTTCAAGATTCCTGAACCTTCTAGTGTTTGCTGCGAAATCTTAGTTCCACACACGACATTAACTATAGTTGGTTTCTTCATAACATAGATCCAATGATTTGAGCTTAATAGTTGAATCCATCGTGGTGTTTCCGTGAGCTTCATGAATTGGCAGGATGCTGATGATGATGAGTGGCTAAGGTAGCTGAGGAACTTACATTGGAGCCTTTACGATGAAGAGGATGATGTTGTTTGCACATGTGAGTCGAATCTAATGGTACATGATGACATTTCTTGCTCTGACAGGGGGTAATATTGGTCCCTATGTAAGTTGATTATGAGATAGTCAGATGATGGCTTTATTGTGATGAATGTTTCATTAACTAAAATTGGCACAGGAACTACTCTCAGCATTTCGAATTGTTCATAAGCGAATAATGGTAGTTTTAGTCGGAAAATTAGATGGGCTGGCAAGACTCTTCCCTCTATCGTCATTAGGCTATATAATTCTAGTGGATGGTTTTTGTTTAGCAGGAGGGCGAAGTATTGATGGTAGGTGTTCCTTGATGCGGGTAAGTTCAGTCTCTAGTTGTCTGGGAACTAGCAATTGCGGGTTTATTTTGCCATGATGAGTATCTACCAGTACATCTAATAATATAGATTGAATTCGTTGATAGTTGGTAATAACTAGAATTAATCGAACAGATGCTGCGTTAAAGACTTCCATTGATTTTTGTTCGTGCAATTCTTGATGCAATTGGTTAAGGTGGGCGATGGTCAGGTTGATGTACGTGTCAATATTCCGAAGGTCACCTTCAATTACCTTGTATGACTTACGCATGACGTTTGCTGTAGAGTCTATGATTGATGTTTGATTTTTAAGTAGTTCCAATAGATGGTCGTCATTATCCTTCAAATTTTCAATGGTTTGAGCCATTTTTCGGCGTACTTCGAATCTAGTACTACAAATAATGTGTTAGCCAGATTTTCTATTACATCGAGAGGAGCTCTCTTAACTCTTGGGTTGTTTTGATGTTGTAATAATTCATTGTTGATTTGTATTGTCGCCAATAGATCGAAAAACTGTGAAACCGTCAGAGTGCAAGTGCTATTGTCGTTCATCGTTTTGCATAGTTTTTCTAACTTTACTATACTACTGGTAATCGACTCAAATTCCTTCCAGTAGGTTGTCATGTTGTAGAAAATAACCAAGTTCCACTCATTGGACAGTAGATGAGTAGGTCCCATTCCTTCGAAATATAGTCCTGGTTGCGATTGGAACGGACTTATTTCAACGTCTGGATTGCTCAAGACTGGCATTATCAAACAACTTAGGAATAGTACACTTGAGAGGGAGCTTGTATACCGGCGTTTTTTACACGTAGACGGACCTTGATCTTGCTCTCTGGAAGTTGATTTTTCTTCGTTAGTTGTGTCACTGGTTTGATTCTGATTTGTCTTGTGTTTGGTAAGTCGTTCCTTCTTAGATGCATCGGTTTTTTCCCTTTGCGAGTTCATTTCGGCGTCGCCTGGATCATTCAGTGATTCTTGATCTTGTACGATTGGTAATGGAGCAAGTTTATGTATTGGTCTCCTCAGTATTCCAGATGAAGTCTTGACGTCGGCTACACGAATTAATCCATCTTTTCCCTTGATTGTTTGAATGATGCGGCCCAAGGGCCATTTTTGCACAGGC
The DNA here is from genome assembly GCA_963930735.1 of Dioctria linearis. NCBI lineage: Eukaryota > Metazoa > Arthropoda > Insecta > Diptera > Asilidae > Dioctria > Dioctria linearis. The sequence goes on from OZ005742.1 coordinate 101,478,260, forward strand.
AAATTATCTTCCTTGATTAAGACCATCATTCCAGCCTGAGCATTGTCACATCGTTGCTTCCATTTATAACGATGTTGTAATTCGTGTAAATATTCCTTGGACCAACGTTCCCAAAATTGATTTTTTAAGTGAGACACCAATTTACAACGTTGAAGTAAGCTGGTCTGCAATGATTGAGCCTGTGAATCGACGGTGCTAGTCAATGGTTCGCCGATTAAAAAATGACCCGGAGTGAGAGCAGTAAGATCGTTCGGGTCGGCTGAGAGTGGTGTCAGTGGCCTGGAATTTAGTATTGCTTCAATTTCAACTATTACTGCCTCTAGTTCTTCATAGGTGAGAGAAACTGATGCTAAGCTCCGTTGAAGCAAGTGTTTAGCCGACTTCACAGCCGCCTCCCATAGTCCACCGAAGTGCGGTGCTCTTGGGGGTATAAAATGAAAATCAACACCTTTCGTGCTGCAAAATGTAGATATTTTATTGTGTGAATTATCTGAGCAAATTGTATCCTTCAGTTCTATCAATTGGTTTCTTGCTCCTACAAAATTCGTGGCGTTATCACAGTACAAATTCCGGCAGTTGCCTCATCTACTTATGAACCGTTTGAGGGCTCCAATGAAGGCTTCTGTGGTTAGATCGCTTACCACTTCGAAGTGTGTTGCTTTAGTAGCAAAACAACAAAAGACTGCAATATACGATTTGTGAGGTCGTTTGCCTCTAACCTTGAAGTGTGTCCCGAACGGCCCGCAAAAGTCAACTCCCGAATTGATGAAGGGTCGCGCTGGCTGCACTCGATGTGGTGGCAGATTTCCCATAAATTGGGATAACATCTTTGGTTTCGATCTACCACAACGAAGACAGTTTTGCACAACGGATCGTGCAGTTGTCTTTCCCTTTATGGGCCAGAATCGTTGACGAGTTATTGACAGCAACGTTTGAGCACCAACATGTAGATTCGTAATGTGTAGATGAGTCATTAATAATCTTGTAATGTCATGAGAGTATGGAAGTAGCATTGGATGCTTGGCATCATACGGTAAATTGGATGCCTCCAGTCTGCCTCCGACACGAATAATTCCCCTTTCATCGATAAATGGATTGAGGCTGCTCAGGGCGCTATTATTGTTGACATGGTTGATCCGTTGTAATTGGTTCAAGTCTTCACTGAATCCCTGAGCTTGTGTTTCCTTGATAATGACTGTTAGAGCGTCTTCTAGTTCTGCCACAGTTAGCTCGATCTTCCCTTTTATACTTGTGTGCTGACGAATATTTGCAATAAATCTCAACACATAGGCAACGACTCTTTGTAATCGTTTGAATGAGTTATGATGGTTGATTGTGTGGACGAAATGCGTTGGTTCTTCGGTGGCTGCTAAGATTATTTTCGACTGTTTTCTCTCCAAATCAATATCAGTTATTGTGTTTTTTGTGGGCCATAGGTTTTCAGAGCCATGTAAAAATATTGGTCCGTAGAACCATAAGTTGCAATTTGACAACCTCTCCGGTGGAACTCCCCGAGAGACTAGATCGGCAGGGTTTTCCTTTGATGGGACGTGCCTCCATTGATTAATGGCTGTTAATTCTTGAATAGCTGCCACACGATTTCCCACAAATGTATGATATGACGAGGACTCGGAATTCAGCCATGCAAGCACAATCTCGGAATCGGTCCAAAAAAAACATGGTTGATCATGCCAGTTTAAATCGGTCGTAATTTGTTGTACTAGTTGGGCAGCGAGTTTTGCAGCACATAGTTCCAGGCGAGGTAACGTTGTAGTTTTGTTAGGAGCCACCTTTGATTTAGCAAATAATAATTGTACTGCTATTGTACCATCCTGTCTCCTGGATCGTACATATACTGCAGTTCCATATGCCTTTTCTGAAGCATCCGAGAAGGCGTCCAATTGTGTAGATTGTGGTATTCTTCCAGAGAATATATGCCTTGGTATCTTAATATCATTTAGAACCTTCAATCCTTCACGAAACCTTAGCCATGCAGACTGAAGCTCGGTTGACAGAGATGTATCCCAATCGAGTTTTATTCTCCATAGCCTTTGAAGGAAGATCTTTGCCGTTACTATGACTGGACTCATTACGCCGAGTGGATCAAATAAATGTGCTGTGTCTGACAGGACTGTGTGTTTGGTCACCTTGGTTCCTTCTGGCCATACAGTTTTGATACGAAATTCATCTACCTTTGGTAGCCACATTAGTCCTAGGGTTTTTATTTGTCCCTCTTCTTCATCATACAGTTCTACTTGAAGACCGACATCGTCTCTATGAATGTTTTGAAGTAGTTTGGTGTGGTTGGCAAACCATTTTCGTAAATTGAAACCTGCTGATTTCAGAAGCTTTGTCAGCTGTTCTTGCGTTTCGAGAGCTTCCACTAAGCTATTGGATCCCGTCATTATGTCGTCTACATAGAAGTCGCGTTTGAGTATCCTTGACCCAAGTGGAAATTTATCAGATCCTTGCACTGATAGCTGTTGTAAGCATTTAATTGCCAAATATGGTGCTGAAGTAGTTCCGTATGTGACAGTCTTAAGTTGGTACGATTTAATTGCTTCATTAGGATTATCTCTCCATAGAATCATTTGATATTTTCTGTCGTTTTCGTGCATTAAGACCTGACGGTACATTTTCTCTATGTCCGCCGTAAAGACGAATCGTGGCATTCGAAACCTCAGAAGTATGGAAAAAAGATCATCTTGGAGCCTCGGTCCAGTACTTAGTAGCTCATTCAGGGCGATATTTGATGAGCATTTGGTTGAACCATCAAAAACTACTCTAAGCTTGGTGGTAGTGCTGTCGGGTTTCATCACACAGTGATGTGGTAAATAATAGTACGGCTTGGTGATGTTGTCTGGATTGACCTCTTCCATATGTTCAAGTTGTAAGTATTCCTTCATAAAGGCCACGTATTGCCCCTTGATTTCTGGATTTTTACTGAATTTTCGTTCCAAGGAGAGAAATCGTTGTAAAGCAATATCCCTGGATTCACCTAATTTACTTGGATGGCGTAAAAAAGGTAGTTTTACCACAAAGCGGCCTGACGAGTCCCTTTGTGTGGTCTGACTAAAATGAGATTCGCATTTAACTTCAGCGGCAGTTAAACTTGGCGGATGCCACTCAATTTCTTCGAGCTTCCAAAACCTTTCGATTTTATCGTCAAGGGTGAGGCCTCCTTCATTACAGATGCCACATGTTGCTTGAGATTGGTTGGTGCCTTGTATCCTTCCAGCGAAAACCCAACCAAAAACAGTGTTTTGCAGAGTTGGTAAATCGTCTCCAAGTTTTATTTGCCCAGTCGACAGGAGTTGATGATAGAACTCCGCTCCGATCAAAAAATCAATATGACTGGGGCGATTGAAATTTGGATCGGCTAGCTCTATGTTTCCCGGGATGGGCCAGGAGTCCGTATTCAACGAATATGTTGGTTGATAAGAAGTTATTTTTGGTAATATAAAGGCTTCTACTCTGGTTGAGAATTCGGTCAATCGTGATTGCAATACTAAATTGACTCGATAGTTAGATTGTTGCTTGCCTTCACCGATGCCTTGGATGCTCATAGAATCTGGGGTGCCTTTTAAACCCAATTTTTTGACTAATCGTTCCGTTATAAAATTTAGTTGTGAGCCAGAATCTAAAATTGCCTTGCATTCTACATTATTGCCTTCATTATTTCTTAACTTGATGATGACAGTGCTTAGCAGCACGTAACCTCTTTGATTCTGAGCTGTTTGTGCTGCTAGGATTGTTGAGTTACTACCCTCTGCGTTATTATTGGATGGTCCAAACATGTCTGCAGTGCGTTTCTCAGCGATTGATTGCCGTGGTTGTAGTTGTAATTGATCCGTTGATGATATTATCCTTCCAGGAGTGTGAGATGATTTACTGGACTCTTCAATATGAACTAGCGTATTATGCTTTTTGGAGCATTTCAAGCAATGTCGCATAGAGCACTTGATTGCTGAGTGTCCGTCTTTCATGCAGTTGATGCATAAGTGGTTCCTTTTCAAGATTTGGTATCTTGTAACTGGCGCATGTGACAGAAATTCTTTACACAGATATAGTGGATGTTTCTGTTTGCACACAACACATTGTCTCCCATTAATTGTCGATACGAAAGAAGACGATTTTGACGAATGACTGGATCGTTCTTGAATCGCGTGACGCTTATCTCTTCCTAATGCTTCTAGAGCTTGGAAGCGGTTCTCTAAGAACATTAAAAAATGCTCAATCGTTTGCAGTTCTCTTGGTGATTCCAATGATTGCTCGTACAATGTGTGTGTATTTTTGTCCAATTTCTTAATGAGTATGTGAATGAGCAATGGATCCCATGATTCAATGGAGATCCCAAGGTTTTTTAAGGCAAGAATGCACTCATTTGTGTTGTCATGCAGTGCCTTGATTGCTGCAGCCCCTTCGGTTTGAATGGTTGGCTGTGTTAGAAATTTGTTGATTAATGCTGTCACCAATAGTCGTTTGTTGTTATATCGATTTTTTAATATGTTCCATGCCGTTTCATAATTTCCATCTGATATTGACAAATGGTGTATTAACGCTTTTGCTTCACCAGTTAAGTTGGAAACCAGGTAAAACATCTTTTGTGCGTTGCTGATGGGATAATTATGAATCAGTTGGATATATAAGTCATGGAATTGTGTCCGCATTAGGTAGTTGCCATCAAAATTGGGAAGCGTTATCTTAGGCAATTTTATTGCTGTACCAAGATCAGATGTATTCTGAGGTGGGGATGATGCAGAGTCCTGCAAGTTCCGTAATTGTTGTTGCAGCGATATGATGGTGTCTTGCACCCAGTCATCAACTTCAAAATAGAATTCTGTCTTATATCCACAAGGCTCTTCACTCGAGATAGATTCCCATATAACCTGATTATTTTGGGTGATATCTGCCCAATTGGTTTGAAGCAATTTAAGCTTGAGTTCATAGTAAGGCCTTGGATGTGTTTGATGTGCCTTAGACTCAATGTCACGAATGTAATGGACCAATGTGCTCATTGCTGGTCTTTGTTTCTTGACTAATTTCACGACATCTTCGTTTTCATCTGTAATGGTGAGATTGAAAACAGTATTATCTCGGTCATCTTCTGAGAGCTTTGGCGCTGCTAATTTTATATTAGCCTCCTTCAATTTTTCCTTAAGGTCGTTGTAGACACTTTCAATTTCTTTGTAGTAGTTATTTTTGAAGTATAGATGATCACTATTACTCTGCTTAACCTTAATTAACCTTTCGTTATTGTTCGTGAACTTGATCCATAGTGACTCCAATTGATCTGATACCTTATTCAGATATTATAGATTCCCGCGGGTCACACGTTGAGGGGTCTCAGTGTTGAACGCCTGCAACAGGTCTTCTATTTTTCTTCCTATCTCGGATTGTTCAGAAGCTAATGTCTCCATGATGAGCACCTTATCGTCTTTAGAATCGTAGATGTGGTATATACTAATCTCGTGGCGATCACGTCGGGGTCACCAAAATGTTTTTTGTACCGCGACAAATAAACTTAATTTGCCGCCTTGATGGTCACTGCAATAGGTAGATATACCTTGCAAGTAAGTGAATTGGAAGTCCAGGTTCAAATACCTGTACCTTGTTGGAAGTAGGAAGTAAGCCCAGGTTCAAATACCTGTACTTGTAGTAAGTGTGCAACGGTACAAAACCTATGCACAGCGCTTGAGATTATAAATGCCGTAGCAAATTCACTTGAGTATAATTAAAAGTCGTTCTTAACTTGTATAACAATACTAATAATTTTATTGATATTTCTTCCGTTTATATATACAAAATCGTTCATTCAATGTTATTGCCTTTAGAAAAAACAAAATTGATTCGATTGCATTCGCTTGCATAAAATTCTTTTTCGTGCAATGACTTACGTTAACATTAAAGCAACTTGAGTGTAATATAGCTTACGCTCGCATTAAATTTACAATAAAATTTGACCTATATTATTTGCTATGAATAAAAATTTAAATTGTATTGCGAAATAATTTGGATATGGAATTTTGTTTATGTAGAGCTTGTTAGGGTTCAATGAAATTGTATTAAGAAATAACAAACAAAATTCCATAACCAATGTAAAGTTCATTAGAGTTCAACACTCGGTAAACGAAAGCGTAATAAGATCGAAAATAAATCATTTTGAATTGTTGGTCCGGAACATAATATATCATTTAATGATAGCTCCGTTGGTGTCTTCATTCACGCATCAAACACTACTCTCAGTTTGGTAGTGCTACTGTCTGGCTTAATGACACAATGATGTGGAACAAAGTAATGTGGAGATGGTTTCGCATCTATGTCAACTTCCTTCATGTGTCCAAGAGTAAGATATTCTGTCATAAAGTTGATATACTGCGTTTTCAAGTTGGGATCCCTCTCCAACCGCCGTTCTAGTGCCAGAAATCTATTTAATCCTATGGATCTTGAATCACCGAGCTTCACTGGGTCCTCTCGAAATGGTAAGCTTACCATGAATCCACCGTTGTTGTCTCTACAAACTGTCTGCTTAAAATGAGTTTCACACTTATTTCCTCCTTGGTAAGACGATTTTTGGCCGGGGTCACTTCTTCTAATTCCCATAATTTTTTAATAAGCTGATTTGCTTCCTCATCTTCCGTACATATCCCACATGTCAAAGTAGAATTACGCAGCTTGTTTATTTTCCCTGTGACTACCCATCCAAAAACTGTAGGACTGGCAAATTATCAGTCAATCTTATTTGTCCGATGGAAAGCAATTGGTAGTAGCATTCAGCTCCTAGAAGAAGATCAATTGTGTCCGAAATGTTGAAGTGTAGATCAGCTAACTTGATGTTCTTCGGAATGCGCCACTTTGTTATCTCGAACGATTGTGTTGGCTGTGGTGCTATTATTCTTGGTAGTACGAATGCTTCTAATCTTGTAGAGAACTCGTTTATTTTTGACCTTACAGTTAAACTGACTTTACATTGAGCTCGTTCTTGTCCACTTCCGACACCACAAATGGTAAAAATGGCTAAAGCCGATGTCTTTATCGATGGTGACTTACCATGCAAGGTTTTGATTGCAGTTGCAGACGAGGTATCACTTGTGTGAGCTGATTGGGATAATCGTTTATTGATGATTGCTGTGACTAGTAATCTGCGGTTACTATGTCTATCCTTCAATGATTGCCAAGCCGCTATGTAGTTTTCTTCTGAAGCATTGAAATGCCTTATCAATTTTTCGGCCTCTCCTGATAGAGTATTTTTGAGGTACCACATCTTTTGACAGTTTGGCATCGCTTGGTTGTGGACCATCTGGGTGAACAAATCGTGAAACTGATTCCATTTCAAATAATCTCCATCGAATTTTGGAAGTGTAAGCTTAGGGAGTCTTAACATACTGCTTGAATTTGAAGCATTTGATGACGTGATTGTCGTGTTAGTGTTGTCACGTTTGGTGGCTAGCAAGATTAAACACCTTTCTACACTGTCTCCTAGCTTAACAACCTCATAAGAATCATAGCTTTCTGCGATGGGATCTACACTTAATTCCCGTATCAAGTGATCACACTCTTCGATTTGTGACCAGTGCTGATTGATTGACCTCAGTTTTAGTTCGTAGTATTGTCTTGAATGATCTTCACAATCAGTCTCGATTACGTTAAGTACATTCCTTAGCACTCCAATAATTCGTCTTTGTCTTCTTATGATTCCTGCTAATTGTCGTAGCTGAGTTTCAGAAGGAGATAGATGACCATTTTTCTCTTCAAATTTAGGAATTTTGGGTTTGGTACTGCTCCTGTAGCACTAGCTTGTTTCATTATGTCTGGTTATTTGGACCAGGTCCATCAGAGTCTTCGTCAACAACAGTTGAAGCCTAGGAGGATGTCTCTGCATCTTGATGAGTGAAGTGCTCTACCTTCTCAGCAAAATAAACTTTGATATTGGCTATACAGTATCATGATTGTATTGTAGTAATCTGTCGTAAAATAAGAATGATTCCGAGGAAGATCAGGAATCACTGTTATCTTATTATTCGTTGTTTCAAATAGTTCCCATGCCTCGTCCAATAGGTGAAGGCGATCTGCATAATACTCTTTAGTGACCTTTCTGTCCGTCGAGTCCTTCTGTAGTTTGCGATAATTCTTTGGATCTCTTTGCCATTGTCGGTTTGTTCCGCTGCTAATTTTTCATATACGTTTGCCATTTTTAATGATTTAATTCCCCTTGATTCAATACGTGATACAAGTTTTTCTCATGTATCACGTCGGGGTCACCAATGTTTTAAGATAAAGCTCTTTTGCTTTAACTGCGGGAACCAAGGTACATAAACCTTGATTGAATTGTCGATGTGCAGCTGGCACTTGAACCAGTACACTAAGATAGAGTTCGAAGATTAAGATGAATTTCCGTTGATTTACTTAATGTAACCTTGTACCCTGATTGATAATTGATGATGATGTGCAACTGCCACTTGAACCAGTACACTAAAAATTTTGATACGAGGTAAGATGATTAAAATCACTCCGAAACTGGTCTGACATAGACTGATTATTTTATTCATAACCCGCTAATTTATAATCAAAAATTGATTACAGTAAATTAGTTCAATAACATCAAATTAAATCAATGATTCTAAAACTATTTGGTCAGTATTATACATTTTATTCAATTAAGAAAATATGATTATACATAATAACTAACCTTAACGCAACGTTCAATGAACCCATGCACAATTTCGGTAGAAAGTGCAACCGAAGCAATATATATATAACAATGCGAACAAAACAAAAAAAATGCACGTAATTTCTTGACCAACGTAAAATTGAACAATTAACTGATTCGTGCAACTAAGCATTCTACTTCTTTATGATCATATTCTTATGACCTAGATAATATTGCGTTATGATTATTTTTATTGTTTTTTCTATTATTCTACCAAATGCAATATTTCTAACAGATACAAATAAGTAATGAATTACAAGGCTAAATTTAGTGGGTAGCAGTGGAATTAGAAATTATATTTCTTGAATAAATTGCTATAGATCAAGTGCTGAGTTTTAAACCAACCCTCTTCAGCACACGCAATATATTTTCGTAAAAGAACGCCTGAAACAAGGTTGTTATAGGCCACACCACGGAAACTTGTACAAGTAAGTTTTCCTGTCAGCGATGTGGAAGGAGGCATCATTCTTTACTTAACAGGAATAATGCCATTCCAAGGGCCTCGACCCAATCCAAGCCAAGAGAGCAGCACTCAGAAGATCAACCTTGCAACTCACCTTCCGCATACAACAATTCTCTTCACACGCTTTACGCAAAAAATCATCATACCAAATAAGAACTGCTTGCAACAGCATTGCTAAACGTTCCAACAAAAACGCGAAACATGTTGGTATAGAGAGCTTTGATAGTTTCAGGCTCTCAAGATTTATTTGTAACCTGAAAAAAATGTCTAAAATAAAACCACCGCTAAACTCAAATGTAGTTTTATTTAATGTCCGAGAACAAATAATAAGCGCGTTACGAGAAACGTGCTTAATAAGGGAAGTGCAATTCCCTACTGAATTCAATATGTAGGAAGAGAATACAATACATGAGCAAAGAGGGTGTTAAACAATTCACTTCACTGCAAATAAGAGTTATAGCTATACAAGGAAATTATAAGGTAATCTTAAATTTTCTACATCCTCCCCCGAAAATGGTTATCCAGGACCTCTAAAGGATACTGGAGCTGCACCGGTCTTCTCAATGTTGTCTTATTGGGCAATCGAACTTCACACGCCCGTACTCGACCATTTCGTCCTGGGTATACTTTTAGAATAACATCACCTACTTTCAAGGATGAAGATGAAACATTTGTGTTGTAATGAGCCATCCGCAGTTGCTGAAGATACTCGCAATGCCATCTTTCCCAGAAATTGTTAAGTGTATTCTGTCGTTTCTTCCATAGCCGGCAAATATCGTTTCCGTTAGCTTTTTTAAACCATCGGGCATCACCTGAAATAGTCACAAAAGAATAGCCCGTCAAGAAGTTAGAAGGAGTAATAGGTTCGTGATCTGTCGGATTATCTGTGATGTCATGTGTTTACTGTCGCTTCGGTTTCAACTATCAGAGTTAGAAGCTGTTCTTTAGTAAGCGTTGACTTGCATATGGAACACTTTTTATACTCCTAACCAATCGCTCTCAGAATCCACCCCACCATGCAACTCGTTCCACTATAAAACGGCATGTTATATTTTGATGAGTAGCAAAGTTTTGAATTTTCTCTTCTTGCAGCATATCTTGCAGTGTTTCGCTTTCGTGTATAGCTCGCTTAAAGGTCTTCGCGTTGTCCGAATAGATTACCTTGTGAATTCCTCTACGTACAAAGAATCGACGAAGAAGTTGTAGGCAACTCTGAGCAGTTAAATCGGGAACTATCTCCAAATGTACTGCTCTTACCACAGCACAAGTAATCAGCATTACATAAACCTTCGGCGAATCCAATGGGCTAGAAACTTTAACATATTGCGGTTCAGCAAAATCAACACCAACTGTTTCGAAAGGTCTAGATGACAACAATCTATCCCCTGGTAGTGGTGCAAACGGCTTCCTTCCAGATTTTTCCCTAAGCTTTTTGCAAATTACACATTTAGCGATGACCGTTTTTATCAGCTGTCTTCCTTTTATTAGCCAGCATCGCTGATGAAGTTCCGTTAAAATTAAATTAGTTCCACCATGAAAATTTCTTTGATGTGCATCCTACACTAGCAGCTTACTGAAATGCGAATTCTTTGGTAATATGATGGGATGCATTAAATCCATATCATATCAAAATTTGCCATCTGCATTCTTCTACTAATGCGAATCAATCCATTTTTACATATGAACGGTCGTAGGCACCAAAGTTTCGATCCGGAATGAACACTACCCTTCTCCTTGATTGAAACAATTTCATCACTGTAATGAGTTGATTGAACTTGACGAATCCAATAAATCTCTGCGTCTGAAATCTCGCTAGAAGTTAAAACTCCGAACAGTTTGTCCTTTCTTCGCAGATTCTTAATAAACCTTAATATATATGCCGTAAGACGAAGCAAATGTTTCAGATTGCTAAAATTTTTCCTATTTAGTAAAGGCTCTTGATGAAGTTGTTTACCCTCAACTTTCCCTTGAGGCTATAAGCGCGGCGGTCAATTCCAGCTTTGTTAACGTGAGTTTATTCGAAGAATCGGATTTAAATGGAGCCACCCGATTGTTTTAGCAAAGTAGATGTACTAAGGCTACTCAATTAAACACCGCTCTTATATATGCGACAGCTCCATAAGGTCGAGGACTCACATCTGCAAATACATATATATAACTGACATGTTGCATCTTTCACAATTATGTACCGTGCTACAGCAAATGACGTTAAGTCCCTTAGTGAAGCACACCAGCTACTCCAGACATTAAGTAGGTCTAACGAGAGCGTATCATCCCAGCCAAGATTTTGTTTCCAAATCGCTTGCAAAAGTATTTTTAATTGTAAAACAAATGGTCCTAATAGACCTAAAGGGTCATTAATCCTGGATAAAGCTTGCAACACATTACTCTTTGTACCAACGTCCCTTTCTTTATATACTTTATAATTCATCAGTAGCTACATTCCAACGTAAACCAAGTACCGTATGCACTAGTCCCTTGTGACTTCCTTCTTTAGATTACATATCGTCAATCTCTGTACAATTTGAACGCCTCTTTCAAAAGTTCATTGACGCCTTAGACATAATAAACGAGGCTTCTCGATATAGATTAAGCGCGGATGCAAAATCCTCGGTACCAGCTATCATATCATCCACATAAAAAGATCTATTTAACGTTGCACACGTACCAGGATATTCTTTTGAATACGTTTCTAAATGTTTTCGTATTGTCGTTGCTAAAAGAAATCGATGCGAGTCACGCTCCTTCGGGGCTAAGGATATCTGGAAAAATGCCTTTTCAATATCAGAAATTATACCAATGTTAGCAGTACAAAAGTTCAACAAAGTAATCACTAAATCTTTAATCATGTTGTCGCCCGATATCAAGTTCTCATTCACAGATAACGATCCAAGTACCTTTGAAGAAGCATCGAAGACAATCCGCATTCTTGAAGTTGTCTTGTCTTCGCGATAAACTGGTCTGTGTGGTAAGTAGTAGATACGCCTACCTTGACAAGCCGTGTCAGCTACTGGCTCAGCAAACTCTCCCGTCAATAATTGTTGAATTCCTTCATTGTATTCTCTCAGCTTTAAGGGGTCCATTGCAAGTGGTTTTATTAAGCTTCTCAGCCGATACATCGCATTTATTTTATTATTGTCGAAATGGATATTAGGTGCCTTCTAAGGCAAATAAACTTCATATCGTTCACCATCATGCCTTATAAAATCTCTGGTAAATTCTTTGAACTCAATACCTGAAGGGGACTTTCCCTTGATACCTAAAATTTCCAAATCCCAGAATTTAGATATGTCAAAATTATTACCAACAATGTTCACGCTGAGCGTAGTAACGTGGTCTACATTTTCCGTGCTTGAATCTGCCACTGCTGCTCCGTGAAGGGTCCAACCGAATTTTGTTTTGATGGCCCTCAACCTTGGAGTGATTATTTTCGTCTGACCAGTCACAATAGTCCAATATGTGTCGGCTCCGATTAGCAGACTGACTCCATTTATTAAAGGTAAGTTATGCACTCTTTTATCCGCTAGCTGCAGATCGTTTATCTTAGGATGTTCAATACTAGGTGCTGCTACCACATCGATACAAATTTCCGGCACTTTCACCGATTCTATTATGATATTTTCTTCGTTGTACTGTCCCTTTAACTGTAGCCTAACACGATTGTAAACATTTGTTGGTGTTTGCTTTGAGGAACCAAAAGGTACAACACCACTCATATGATGTTTACCTACTATAGGCTGATTAAGCTTGCGTAAGAAATTTTCTCTTATAAATATTATCTGACTGCCTCCATCAAGTATCACTCTCACTAACACATTTGTAAAACCATCTGATGAAATAGCAGAAACGCTAGCGGTCTGCAAAAGAATATTTTCCATGCCAACATCACTTGCGAATACATTTAGCACTTGGCTGTTAGAACGTTCTGTATCATTTACGTTATTTGATACATATTCCTTTTTTCACTTACACTAGGAGAAGAGAAACTTTGCCCTTTAAAGGTTGGATCACACATAATCGTGGCATGTCGTCCCTTGCACTTTTCACAACATATCCAAGTTGATTTGCAATGCTTCGCATAATGACCTTGTTTTGCGCAACGAAAACAGCGACCCTGTTTCTTTAACATTGTTGGACATTGGTCACAATTTTTCCATTCATGACGCTCAGTTTTGCAAAATAAACACTTTCTCGGCACTTGTGAGGTTAAAAGCTCCGCAGTAGTACTAGGATACTGCAATGAGTTGGATAACGTTTTGGTGGTACCTTTCGATCCATAAGATCTTTCGTTGAAAGCTCTTTCCATTGCATCGATTTCTTCCTTAATAAATTTAATGATGTGTTGTATCCGCTTATTACCATCAACGGCCTCCGAAAATGTCGAATCATTTATGTCGGATGTAGATTTGGATGCCGCACTGGTATTGGCGCATATATTTACACTGTCTCCACCACTCATACGACGCTCTCTTCGATGATATTCGATTCTTCGGGTATTGGGTAGAGCGTGTAAAATGATCGGCTTCAGCATCATGTGGTAATGTTTTACTGGAACTCCTAATACAGCTAAAGAGCGCATTGTTGATGTGATGATGGTATATAATCGCCGTAAGCTATTAAAGTCATCGCCTGGTTTAACTGATTGCACAGACATGAGCTGCTGCATGTGTTGGTCTATAATTTGATCTGCGTCACCGTATTCCTCCTTCAGCATGGCTATTGCATCATTATAACAGGTTGCCGTAGGTGTGAGTCCTGCTACACTAGTTGCTGCCCTTACAATTAAGACCGTCTGAAGATAATTAAATTTTGACACAGAATCAAGGGCGGGATTTTCATGAACCCATTCACTTAACTTTCCGCTGAATTTTTTAAGCTCGAGCTTAGGTAATTCTAATACATGTGAATCTCGTGCTCATTTAAGGGATTCCCGTTGGCCACGTGTTCTGTTCGTTCGCCAGAATTAGTTGATAATGTATGGTTCGTTTGTGTGCGTTGTTCTTCAATCTTTAACTCCAGAGGAGCAATAGCCGATATAGCTCTTATTAATCCATTACTGCCTCAAATTCCTTCTCGTATTGATCTCGGTCAATTAAAAGTCTAACCGTTAGGTTAGCTTTCGTAAGATTCTCGTGGACACCTTTTACGCGAACTAGCCACATTTTTAATTCCTCTAGTTCTGTTGAATTTTCAGATACAGGCACTGTACCCCTAGAAAATCATCAATCGCATTTACGATGCCCGTTACTTCACCACGACACGTAGAACGGTAAACCAAATCCATTATCGCGATACCGTTATGTTCTTCACGCTGTTCTTCACGAATTGTCGAAAAATTATCTTTAAAAAACGTTTTCTTTTCAATCCCGAGTTTCGGCACCATTAAAAAAATATTTAAAATAAAACCACCGCTAAACTTAAATGTAGTTTTATTTAATGCCCGAGAACAAATAATAAGCGCGTTATGAGAAACGTGTTTAATAAGGGAAGTCCAATTCGCTACTAAATTCAATATGTAGAAAGAGAATACAATACATGAGGAAATTATAAGGTAATCATAAATCTTGTACATAACCCAAGCCACCGCAGGTAAGCTGCAATGATCCAAAAGTGGAAATTCAAATCACTGGCCGGGAAAAAATGAAACTACAAATATTCAAAAACAAACTGTATTGAACACTTATCCTTAGTCAACCACAACTAAGGCAACCACAGTTACAGTACTTATAGTGGATACAATTACCGACATTTTACCTCCTTCAACCATTCCAAACAAAGAATGGAATCATATACAAGAGCTACCACTTGGCAAACACACGGCCGTTACGAGGTTCGTCTACATTTCAACACACACCGTCCTAGCCTATGCGACTCTCGTGGTATGGCATTACAGCCTGGAACGGCAGCTAGAACGAAATCCTTTAACGTTGCACACGTATAAGGAATGCAAAGCTTGTATTAATGAATACAAGACAATAGGTCACATGACACTGGCTCATAAGATAGTAAGCAATGAACAAAGCTACTATCTTCCTCACCATGCTATTATGGAAGATAGCACCACCACAAAGGTTCACGCCGTCTTTGATGCTTCGGCTAAATGGAAAAAGTCTAAACGAACAGCTTCATACGGGTCCAGTCTGCAGTTTGAACTCTTCTCAATCATCCTCAGATGGCAAAATTACAACTTCGCTATGTCTGCTGACATAGAAAAAATGTAAAGGATGATAAAAGTCCTCCAGATCAAACCTAAAAAAGAATAGTTTGGAGGAATAATCAAAATGAACCTATTCAAGGTGATCCATTGACCACGGTAACTTTTGGCACAACGCCAGCCCCATATCTTGCAATAAAAACTCTCAATCAGCTAGGTGCTGATGAAGCTGACAAATTTCCCGAAGCTGCAAACGTGTCTCGTGAACTCTATGTTGATAACCTTTTTACAGGCTCAGATACAAAGGAAGAAGCCTTCCAAATACAAGATCAACTTATCAATCTGTTATCTTCCGGTGGGTCTAACTTGAGGAAATGGGTCAGCAATTCTTCAGATCTACTATTCAGGATCCCCGAACCATACAGAGAAGTTGAACTTAATTTGCGATTCGCAAGCGATGAATCTGTAAAAACTTTAGACATTCATTGGTATCCAGGAGTTGATTGCCTAACTCTACAATATCAAAAGAGAGCAGATTGCCTCTCTACAAAGCGTTCCATTCTTTCAGGAATTGCGCCGCTTTTCGATCCACTTGGTTGGATATCTCCAATTATAATTTCAGTAAAAATCTTGATGCAAGCCTTATGGCTTGCAGGATGTTCATGGGAAGAACCAATACCGGCACCCATTTAAAAGCGGTGGCGCGAATTCAAAACAGAATTACATTAAATTAGTAATATCAAGATACCACGTTGATTACATACTGCAAGGAACCTATCTACCTGTCAAATACATGGATTTCAGATGCTTCTAATCAAGCGGATTCTGCCACGGTTTACATTACAGTTGTTGATGAAGAAGGATTTGTTCACGTCATTTTACTCATGGCAAAGTCAAAGGTAGCGCCAGTCAAATCCGTATCTCTTCCACGTCTTCAATTGTGCGGGGCGATATTGGTAGCAAGACTAATAAATCGCGTTAAAATCGATTTAAAATTTGATCAAGTTCATACATTTGCTTGGACAGACTTATCTATTTTATTAGCTTGGATTCGTAGTCACCCTAATAAGTATAAAACATATGTGTATAATAGGGTGGCGGAAATTCAGAGCTTGATCGACATTGAGGAATGGCATCATGTAAAGTCTGCTGACAATCCAGCCGACTGCAATTCCAGAGGAATACTCAGATCTCTTTGGCTTCAGCATTTACCGTCATACATTTAGGCGATATTAGCTTGCAATCCTGGTCCGCTCGACGATTTGGCATCATGTACGGATAACATCGCTGAAGTCAACCCAAGATAGGAGGAATTTTCGGTGACCCCCTCCGCTGAAGGTCATCTTACATTAGAAGACTTGGCGCTCAAGCTATAAAGCCATCAGTGGAGAGGTCATTGGCTTATCAGCAAGATGCCTCAAAACGTAGGCAGTCTAGAAACGAATCTAGACATAGATCAAGCTCTCGTCATACGACACCAACCCGTAACACAGGACAATGCTGGTATCACAAAAGTTTGGTGATAGGGCCAGAAAATGTATCCGTCCATGCAGTTTTAAAACTGTGAGTCAAAATCCTTTGTCCAATAGTAACATGACTGGTGGCTTAGCCCCAAATTAAAACGCCCTCTGCCCTTGACGACAGGTGGAAGAGGCATAGTTAATAGTCGTCCTTACATTTTTGATAGGTCATATCGACCATTTTTTTTTTATTGACGCTGGTGCAGATGGGTCTGTCATCTCCAAATCTTCAGTTAATCGTCAGCCATACTCCAATTTGCATTTGTTAGCGGCAAGTTCATCTCCAATCAATACTTTTGGCAGAAAACTTCTATCACTGGACTTGCGCCTCCGAAGATCCTTTCCGTGGCAGTTCGTCATCGCAGACCTACCTAAGCCCAGGCGCAGATTTTCTGGGTCATTACGGAATTTAGTGGACGTGATGAGGAACTCACTAATTTTCCCACTCACTTCATTAAAATCTCCTGCACAATGTGTGGTATGCCAATCTGCAAGTCTTTCTGTTCTCATTAACCCGGACTGTTCCGTCGCGGAATAATAATCTAAAAAATATGAATAAAAAAACACTCACTGTACATATCAAGTGCCACAGCAACTCCTGGCACTTTATAGACATTGCCTGTATTCATTCGGGCCTTTTTTAAAGAAATTTTTCTTGTAGGCCTTTGGCCTTATATAAATGTACCTAATAAGGAAAACAAAACAAATTAATTAAAAAAAAACCAAAATTAAAAGCCTCAGATCATTACGATCTGAGACTTTTACATGAAAATTATACTCACTTAAAACCGTGGAATCCAACTCCATCGATACACGGCATTCCTGCTCAAATGCCGCAGAGCCATCAGTACGTATTAGGCTGGAAATATAAACATTAAAATACATTAACACAAATAAATAAACAAAAATTGAAGAATCTTACCATTTTTACGACCACTGCCGTCAACATTCAGTGACATTTGTATCACAGGCAGCTGGTACGTTTTCTTCTTCTTCCATTTGCTAATAGATATCTGCACAACGCCAACGACAACGAAAAATCTCCATGACGACGCGCGCTACTACATAGCGTCATCGCAACGGCAACCGACAGACGCACTGCTCCCATTGTATTCCCGGCTATAAATAGCGAGCTGTTGGGCATAGCAAATCACTTGCAAATTGAGCAGTCAACAAGACAGATCGGAAGCGCTAAACCGAAATTAAGTCTTGACTAGGAAGAGAAGAATTGTACCCTGTTTTTATTAATTAAATATATTAAATTAAATTATATTTTTCAGCACCCCCATAAGCTAAGGTAGTTTTGAACCTGGCAAACTCATGAGCAGTGAATGAAGTTCATTCTGTTTGTACCTCATTTAGAGATTCTTTCTAATCTCGTTTTTTTATATTTTACAGGTTAAACGTGGAGTAGTAGCGATTTATTATTTGGATTCTGAGTTCGATTTATTTTCTTTTGGATTTTTATTTTGAAATTATCATTTGGATTATTATTTGTATCATCTTGTTTAGTTTTATTATTCTATTAGTTTATTTTTTTTTATAATTATCATTTTTTGTTAGCGAGTAAGCATTGAATTATTAGGCTAAGGTAAATTTTGTGAAGAATAAAAAATATATATTGACATTAAAAAATGTTGCGTTCACCAGTCCTGTCCACCAAACCGGCACCTCCCCTTTTTATGTAAAGCCCATATTGGGACTTCTCTCTCGTCCGAAAAATTAGCGGCCATCAAATAGTCCTCGGTCTTCACCATTACATCTTGTAAAAAAGGAAAATGGTGAATGGAGACCATGTGATGACTACAGACGCCTAAATTCTTGTACTGTCCCAGACCGATACCCGATTCCTCTAATTAATGATCTCGTGCATCACTTACAAGATTGCAAGTATTTTTCTACTTTAGACCTAGTCAAGGCATATCATCAAATCCCGGTAGAGCCCGAAACACTCCAAAAACGGCAATCTGTACTCCTTTCAGCCCCTTCGAGTTCACCCGTATGACTTTTGCCTTGTGCAATGCGACACAATCATTCCAACGTCTCATCCACATGGTCTTACAAGAATTTACATTATGTTTCGTGCACCTGGACGATATTTTAATCGCCTCCAAATCCGAAATTGGCCACTACAATCGTTTAGAACAAGTTTTCAAACGCCTTCAAGAGTTCGGCCTCATTTTGAATGTAGAAAAATGTATCTTCTCGCAGCCACAAGTTCTCTAGAACGTGTGGAAGCAATTACAAATTTCAAACTCCCTGAAACTGTGAAGCATTTACGACGTTTTCTGATGTTAAATTTCTATCGTCGTTTCTTGCCACACGCAGCGGAACAACAACCAATCCTAAATAATTATCTGACTGGTTGCAAAAAAGATAGTGCCAGGCGAATCGACTGGACTGATAAATCCAAGGAAACCTTTGAATTAGTTAAATCGCAACTCGTTCACACAACTCTTCTAGCATTTCCTATTGCACTAGCCGAATTATCTCTATGGGTAGATGCCTCAGATTCTGCCATAGGAGCAACTATTCAACAAAGGATCGACGATACTTGGCAACCAATAAGTTCCTCCTCCATCAAACTAAATGGAGCTCAACGTAAATACAGCACCTACGATAGAGAGCTTCTAGCAGCGTGTAAAGGAATTAAGTATTCCCGATACTCATTAGAGGGTCGAAATCGAGAGAAATTTCTCTCTACTTCCTGCAGATTTTTTGCAAAATTCACAGTTCGAACCACAAAATCAATTTGTGTTATGAAAAATATATAATTTACGTCTACGCTGATATTATTCAGCCCAGATTTATAGGTGATCAGTTAGTATGATACTTACGTGTAATACCTTTAAAAGAATGTGAAAACATAATAAGTTTTCAACACGTAGATTACTGTCCTATTGAAAAAACTTTAATCGAAAGTATTTCTATAAAAATAACTAATCAATTGATTTCAAGCCAGACTATATTCCGTCATATATAATGCTTCATTTTGAAAGAAAATAGACTATAAATACTCGTACAACAGTCAATTTAACAAAGTGCAAAGTAAAGAGCATTTTGTATAATTTCGAAAATGAACACATATTATACTATATATTGGAGAATTATATCGATCTCCTCTTATTTACCAGCGTGGAAGAGTAATTCGTAGTTTTTTCAGCGGACTATTACGATATTTACAGCCCTTGGTTACATCGGGGGAAAGGCTTTGAAACAACAAGCAATTAAAACAGGAAAAGATATTTTAGAAGAAGCAGGTAGTAAACCTTTAACAGATATTTTAAAAGAACAGGGAAAAGCAGCTGCCGAAGAATTATCACAGAAAGGTATAAATAAGCTGTTTGAGAGCATGGGTGGTGCAGGAAGAAGCAATCGCATGCTTACAAAAAGGCGCAACCCTTTTACAGTTTTGCATTTCGCTCCAGCTTCTAAACGTAAAAAGCGTTCAGGATCAAAAAAGTCCGCAAAAAGAGGTTCAAAAACAAAAAAGATAGCTAAAAGAGCATCTATTAAAGGCAGACGTAAGACACAGACAAAAAGGACAGCTAAAAGAGCATCTATTACAGGCAAGCGTAAGATACGTAAACGTGTGTTAGATATTTTTGATAAATAGACAACATGCCGTCATAGAGTTAGACCTTTTCTCTACACCACCTCTACAAAGCAGCATCTTAAAAACTGAAGAGGTATCTTATATACCTATAGGTTCTCTAGATAACTCGTCGGAGCTCGAATTTGTATCACTAGGGCATGGTGACACATATCGAGACTTATCACGCATATACCTTCGTTTAAAACTACAGTTGGTTAAAATCAAGGATGGAAAAGAAGAACTTTACACAGGGGAAGATATCGAAATAACTAAACCAGATAAGACTAAAGACACTGTTCGTGATGAAGGCCCCGGCCTTGTAAATAACATACTCCATTCACTTTTCCGGCAATGTACAATTTACCTAAATGGAACACCGGTTGCCCAAACAGATAACAATTACAACTATAGAGCCTATATTAAGAATTTATTAAATTACGGAAGAGATGCCGCTTCAACACTTTTGGAATCGGTTGGCTGGTATATCGATCAAAATAATATGGAGGTATAGTTGAAAACCCTGAGCTAAATGAATGTTATTTGGCAAGACAAAAGCTGTTTGATAAAAGTAATGTTGTTGAGCTGATTGGAAAGATTCACGGCGATATGTTTAAATTAACAATTAATTAAATTAAATTATTAATGAACGGTGTTGATTTACGGGTAGTCTTATCACTCGAAAAACCGGAATTTTACCTTTGGTCAAAAAAGGGATGACAATTCTCCACGAGTTAAGATAGTAGAAGCAACTATGTACATGAATCATGTAACTATCAATCCTAACATCTTGCTGGCTCATGAAGCTGTTCTCCAACGCTCCAACGCTATATATCCGTATAAACGAGTTGAAGTTAAGACTTATACAATACCCGCAAATACATTTACATTATCATTGGACAATGTGGTTATAGGACATTTACCAAATCTACTAGTCTTTGGCATGGTTGACAACGATGCATATACCGGAAAACGAACAAAAAATGCTTACGACTTCAAGCACAACAACATCACCAGTTTTAACTTATCGGGTACAGGTGCCAAATCAACCTCTAGAATCTGATTATTCAAAAGAAAATCCTGCTAGCACTCGAGGATATATTACGCTATTTAAAGGAACCGGTATACATTATTTCGATAAAGGACACCAAATTTCAAAAAATTCTTTGACAACGGGTGTTTTCTACTTGCTTTTGATTTAACGGCAGACCTCTCGTATAATTCAACATGTGCAAATATATTGAATCAGGGAACGGTGAGAATTGAAGGAAGGTTTAAGGAAGCACTAAAAAACACAGTGACATGTATTGTATGTGCAGAATATGATAGCAGCCTTGATATAGGTAAAGATAAATGTATACACCAGCTTCTCAAAAACCTATATAAGGCTGGCTAACTGATCTTCGAACTTAATTTCACTCAAGACTCTTAATACGTAATCTATAATGAGCTAGTGTTTAGTAAATGTGGAGTTCTTTTCCGGAGGACCCTTCACCTTTTTAAAAAGAGTTTCTTTTGCGGGATTCGCTGCGCAAAATAAGTCTTTCGCGAAAGAAATAATTTTCAAGTATCCTACATCTAGTACAGGATGTACTGAACAAATAAGTAAATTTGGTAATGTCGAACTTAGGCGTATGGACGAATATCTTATAAAAACTCTATCAAAATTTACCATAATATTTGTTCGTGGAGCTGGAACCAGAGAATTTATAAATAACTACGCTTCTTCTCACACCAAGATCATTGACGTGGAAACCCTCATTTGTTCTAAACAAGAATGAACACGCTTGAGCTTGTAAATGTACTAACAAACAACCGCATACAAACAAGATACAAACAAGTTTTTTAGAGGCATCTTTCCATGCAACCAATTACCACAGAAAATAAGAAAGCCTGCATGTGTAATAGCTAATACGGATCCTGCAAATAAAGGTGGAACTCATTGAGTAGCTTTTTATTTCCCAAAACAAGGCCCCGCAGAGTACTTTGACTCATTTGGAAAGTATCTCGCAAACAGGCTTTTTCGAACATTTTTATTAGCTAATTCAAGCTCTTTTAGTAATAATAAAAAACGATTGCAAGGCCAATTTTCATCAACATGCGGACATTATTGTTGTGTATTTCTATATTCTCGCTGCAGAGGACGAAGCTTTCAGAACTTTTTAAAACAATTTGATTCGAACAATTTAAGTTTAAATGATAGCAAAATTGTTAATTTATACGACAATATATATCTAAACAAAAATTTGCACAATCTGGAGGGGTTTTTTGTAGCCAAACATGCAAAGCTGAGGTCAGAGCTATAAAAACCTGAATACTCGGTGGAAAAAATGGAGAAGGCACTTCCAGCAAGCCCATAATTTTAGATTAACTGATAATAAAGTTGTGAATTTATATCGCAAAATATACTTGACAATGGCTAAAATCTGGAGGGGTAACCAGCTATGTACATTGGAAAATAAGAGTATAAATACGAGACGACGGCGATGCACATTTAATGTTGAACTATAAGTCTACGCATCAAAATGGAACAGACACCTAAAGTTAAAAAGGCTAAAACGGTGCGAGCAAAAAGAGTGTGTGCAGAAGAGTTTAAAGTGATGGACACAAAATCCAAGAAACAAAAAGCTTGGCCGATACGGAGAGAAGTTAGAAAGGATTCTGAGACCCCACGCGAACATCTTTTGCTAAACTACACTTATCATCTGGATCTTCATCATAATCAGAAGGTTGTCCTCGGATTTGATCCTACCTCGTTTGAAGTAAAAATAGCCTTTCACCGTCATGGTTTTGAACTTGTGTTAACATTTTACTCTGGATGGCTGGAATTTTATAAACATCTAACCAAACTCAAGGACGAGATTATTCCACACATGTTTCCGTCAAACCAGGAAGAGCTTCAGACGAAATACACAATTCCCGTTGGTACACGCAATATTCAGCTCACCCTTAATGAGCTCTATAAATTAATTGATATGCTGAGTTTCTTCAAGGTTGTGATGTTCCATAATAACAATGCAGCCGAAAGTGTAAAAGAATATTATAAAAAATATTGCGAAAAGTGTAATAGTAAAAATTTAATTTTGTTACCTGACGAGGACTTTTTTATACCGTCTAGAACTTCTTATGTGCATCTGAATTATTCTAGACTTTTCTTTGAGATACCTTGATATAATAAACATTTAATAAATTTTTTAAATAAAAACAACTTAAGTTTTTTATTTTTTTATTTTACTTTATAATTTTATTGATTAACATATACAGGTACATATTTACACAGTTTTGAAGAGCGCAACGTAAAGAAGATACATTATTGTGTGTCTTACAAGGAAGTTGATAATTTGTAAGATTACTTAGTCTAGGTATTTCTCCAAGTTCGATGATTTCTGAACTCGGCGAGTATTTCCTGACAAATGAAGCCTTGATTTCGCCTTTTACATACACTGTTGCATTTTTAAATCTTGAAAACACTTCGGGCAAATTGTTGTAGCTAATGTCTCCATCATTCCAATGCAGTCCATTTATATTTTATACGTCATACTGGATCTGTCGCCTTGCCTTTGATGACAACTCCTGGCATGGGTAGGAGGCATGAAATGATAAGCATCTGGGATGATCGTTCCAACAGCAAGTACGGAAAGTTCTTTAACAAATTACTGGCCGCTGTTTCCGCACACAAATTGGATGTCCAAAATAAATTTATCCATATTATCATCTGAGGATAAAATACGGTATGTGGCTATATATATATCTACAGTCAGATTTTAAGCATGACGCATCCACATTATTTAGCTGTGACTATTTTACAGATTCACGTAAAAATAATATCCGTATACCTGACTCCAAGAAGTATAATACTGATAGCTTTGTTACTGCTGCCATGGTCAGCTGATACTTTATGGTCAGCTGATACTTTATCTGCGCACCTGTCTAGACTAGAATAATCCTTATAACAACATATTTCTTAAATATACCCTGAATTTACATTATATTATTTAATACAATAAATTCTTGACAGTTTTAAAAATTCTAAGCCTTTAATTAAAAGTACAGTAAGCTTTTAAACAATGTTTATACTTATTTGCCTAATTTCCGCTTTTTGAACCCGTAGGGGTAAGAAAAGTAATTTTCAGTAACAACACGCTTATCAAAGGTAAATGACAAATATTTTTGCTCTAGCGAAGATCTAATAATTCCCGGCCGTTTTCGTTTGATTTTTTCTCATTTTTCACGCAGACACGATCTTGAAAACTCTCTTCAGTAACCAGCGATTTTAAACACTCGAAATTGACAATTTTGGAACTTTCGAAATTAATTGTAATACCCTTACATTTGATAATGTACTCAGGACCTTTTTCAGTTTCAATTTTCAGGCTGTATGTTTTCGGCCCGGTGCTTACAAATTCTGAAATAAAGGCATTAGTTCCAAAACATTCAACCTCATCCGTTAGGTCACCCAAAAAGCTGGAAATATCAAATGGTAAAGGATCTTCTTTACTATCCACAAATATCAACCTATCGGTATCACAATATAAAATATTATCACCTACTTTTTCTAACACCTCGTAAAGTTTAAGTCTAGCAAAAGCAGTTGTGTACGCTGCCATAGGGATATTTACGTGCGGCAGACTGATAAGGTTGTCTTGAATATATTTCCACGTTACCCACATTGTGTTTTTATTAATTGGATGTAAGGAGCAAATTTCAATTCCTGGAGATTGTATAAAGTCACAAAACTCTTTAAAGTTATTGAAAACCTTAGTATAACTAAAAAGAATTTAGACAAATTTTTGCTGTGTTACATCTACCAGAATTTTTACAAATTTGATATTTGTCCAAAATAATGTTTTCTCTTATCTCATATGATTTAAGAAAATTATCTTTCTCATCTTCAGTTACACATCTACTCCCCCATCCGCTTACCTCTTGTTTAATTTTTAAGAAGGTGTTGACATAATCTGTAAATAGACCACCGGTCTTTGTAACCGGATCATATACAGTATAGTCATATTTCCGGACTTCAAAAATCCTTTTTATTTGATACCCTTTTTTCACAGCTAAAGCTACTTCGGGTATAACCCCCCCACGCCTGTAATTTCGCTTTCTTTTTCATTGTGACAACATGCAGACATTTTATTTTCATCTGCACATTTTCTACAAAGAGCAAAATATAATTCTAGATTAGTTTTAAAAGGTAGCACAGGTAAAAATAAGTTAGAAGGTGGGATAACAGAGCACATAATAAAGCCGTGCATTAACAGTATTTCTGATACTGCAGGCATATCACAATTTCGAAATATAGTAGGGTGCCCGATAGGATAAGGTGAGTATTTATTAATATATGGATACAACCTTGTGAAATCTAAATACCTTATTACCTCATTTTCTTTTACTTTATGGTATAGTTTAAAAACTTCTGTACGACTACCAAAAACAGCATTACGTGGATTAAGCGGTAGAAGGGTATATGCAACGCGGTCATTTAATTTTTGGTCTACATCAGGATTGGCTTTTAAGAATTTTCTGAATTCACATTCCCATATATTATTCAAGTTGTAATCCAATCGTTTAATTGTATCAATTCTTTTAAGAGTGCTCTCAAATCTTTGACTCATAGTCTCGATTTTCTGAGTGGTGTTATTAACCACTTCTTGGATTTTAAAGCAGTCTTTACATCCGTGGTAGAAACAACCAAAGAATTCATAAACCGTATTTGTCTCTGAATTAAACCCATTTACTTGTAATCCGCCTTTTGCCAGCTTCACTTCTCCTTTATTATATGCAGATACAATCTTTAGATTAGTTTTCAGACTTTCCCAAATTAGCCATTTTATGGCAATAAGCGAATGATTTTAGACTTGCAATATCCATTTTTAGGCATTATACCCAAATATTATTTTTAAGATAATTTTTCCGGAAAGCAAGCATGCAGATTAATGCAATAGTTAGAGTTTCTGTAAAATGATTTAATTGTGTTATATCCAAAAACTCTTGCATAAATCGAGTGCATCCCAAAAAATAAAATAAAATACTAACATCGTTTTCACAATATTCTAGCATCTCTTTTCTATTGTTAAAAGTACCCTTAGATACGGTGTTATACCAGCTTGAAAACTTTTCTTTTTCCTTTAACTTCATGGCGGTGTATCCATATAAGTTAGGGGAAGGGTAGCTCCCTATGTAGTCAATATTTTCAGGAATGTTAAAGTAATAAGGGTAATAACCCTTTTCATAGTTTTTAATGTCAAAAACGTCGGGAAATTTAGAAAGGGGGAGTGCCAGAAAGTTTAAAGAGTCAATAAATATTAAATTTTCGCACGTCATTTTCATAATTTTTGAGCCATTCATTATAGGCTCTATTTTTATACCCTAGATGAAATCTATAGGGTATACAAAGTTAGTCATTCCGTTTGTAACACCTCGAAATAATGATGGTAGAGCAAAATGGATTGGACACCCACGCATGATATTAAAAGTTAGGTATTTTGATTTTTGCAAGTCCATCCGTCCATGAACGCGTGTACTTAGAGAGCTGAAATTTTGTACATGTACTTTAAAAACAGAAGTAAAATTAAGTTCGAAAATGAGACAAATCGGGCAACTCTTTCGTGGGGTTGCCATACAAAAATTTCGTTTTCCGCAATATATTTGGACACTGCCTGAGAACACGCCGACGCAGAGAGCTGAAGTTTGGTACGTGGTGTTTTCATAGTAATAGCAAATAAAATTTCAAAAATGGAGTAATTCGGGCAACTCCTTCTTTGTGTTGCCATATAAAAATTTAGGTTTTTTACGAATACTTTGAAAACGATCAGTCCAAGACATTTTTATTTCACTAGAGACTTCTTCCGAATACAAAATCCTATAAAGTTGGTTATAATAATTTTTTCTGTCCGACAAACCGCTCCTAAAATATATGCGAAAAACCACTTCAAAAATTAAACTTGCACATATACGAAATTTCATAAGGGCATTCATCTAGGGTATCATAAGAATTGGTCCTAGACCAATTCTAGCTTTTTTACTTGTTAAATTTCTATCTAATAGCTCAGAAATAATAAAGTGACCGGCATATCCCTGTAGGTTATGCGCAATACAGTGCACCTTAGACACAAAAGATCGGGCGTTCAGGCAGTAATCTAGAAAATTTCTTACAACGCTTGTCTCACTGCCGTATTGAAACACATGCTGCCTATCATCACAAACATCACATTTTTCTCTAATATCTGATTTTGTGTAACAGTTATGACATATTTGCTGTGCAACAATTAAGTTCACAAGTTCACAATATGCAAATAAGATGTGGTGCTATTTTCACATAAAGTGTTCTGAGTGCTCTCGCAATCAAAAAATATTATTAAAAAAATTTTATCGACACTTCCTCTATACCTCCTAATATAGAAAAGATGCTCTTGTGGAACAATTTTAGAACAAATCTTGCAAAAATATTCATTGCAAGAATGTTCTTTGAACTCTCTCTTGTTAAGAACAAGAAACTTACCACACAATTTACATATTTTAAAAGTCTCACATATGCTTTTATTCTGAATTTTATTTAGGGTATGATTCATAAAACAAACATCGCCTCTAAACATGCGATTGCCGTTTTCGCATGCTTTGACTTTTTCAACAAATACACACGGCGGATAAGAGTCACAATATCGACACTTCTGGTAACATTTATGCATTTTCATGATTGTTAACCTATCGCAAAAAGAGCAGGCATATTTTTTATTAAAAAGGCCTGTTAGCGACTTAATTACATAGAAATGCTTTAGCGCCTCTAAATAAAAAAGAAATATTTTTTTTACTAAATCGCTTTCAACATGTAGCCTAAAAATAATCGAATCCGAATCTCTCAAATTATCGAAACAATGAGTTGGTATTTTTTTTAAAATTTTTGAAATTTGTAAATATCTTTTATGCTACACCCTTTGTAAGTAATAAGCACCTTTGAATTTTTACAATGAGGCAATAACAGAAAAATTAATTCGATTATCAAAATTTTCTGACGTCATTTCAATATCGTAGCAAATGCTTCGAGCTTACATCATTATTTTTACCAACATCTATCACACTTGTTTTTCGAGATAAAACCAGACTTTCTTCCACATGCCTAGGATCTATTTTGCCTCCCGCGAAAGGAAAATTGACGATATTTGCATTGAGCTGAAAGACATCATCAGAATGAAAAATAGCATTGGATTGATTAACATTAGCAATCAATCCAATAATATATGCTCGGGTTAATTGGTCGATAGGTCTGAGACTACTCCAAATGGGTTTAACATGAGGTGAATTGGGAAGCATTAGCGATAAACTAATCTTACTACCTCGTACAGAATTTACCACCAGTTCTTTAAACACATGGCCAAATGCTTTTTCTAAAACTACCAATGCATTTTCACTTACAGCAGAAACATCCTGTAACTGAAAGGAGATTTTTACGCCTGCCGTTTTAAATTGTTTAAAAATGTTTGCTGTCTTGACAATAATTTATAACCACAACCGTATTGAAATACCTGACCTTGCACACAACTTGTTTTTGGTAAAGCACAATTTTCATTTTCGCAGACGACAGAGTTATTTTGTTCACTCCCAGACGCCCCGATGTTAACGTCGCAGACTGCGGAATTATTATCTTCACATGCATCTAGATAATCAAAGGCGCTCTTTAAGACACTATTTAAAAGAGGTACATTATACAGAATTGAAAACTCTGTCAACAACCTTAGTAAACAAAATTTTTCACGGTCCGAAAATAACATATTTTCTTTTTTCACCACCTTTATACAGGTGTCTAAGGCGGATAAGAAAATTTCTGAATTTAAATTTAACGCACTTTTTAAATGTAAAATTAGCTCGGGCGACTTCATTTTTTAATTTTCTAATTTACAGCTTCTTAAATCTAGCGAAAATATATCTTTTATATAAATACCGGTCTATAAAATCCACGGGGTCGTCTGTCTTGTTCGGGATCCTTCTTTTATTTCGTGCTGGCTGACTGACTCGGTACCTCTGCCTCTAGTTGAAGTATGTTTTCAGCGGGGGTGAGCTGCTTGCCATCGGGGAGTATCTTTTAAGAAAAAAGTATATAGTGATAACGGATTGGGCAAGTTTTATACTTACTTTTAAATTAGTTTAATGCCATTGAAGCCACACTCGAACTTTTCAGAAGCAAACAAAGACTGATTCCTTGTGACTTCGCTGTAGGCTTTTATGCCATTTTTGCTCGGCCCAAAAAGAAAAATCCAGGTAAGATGAAAATATTTCTACTAAGAACTTATAACCATTATTCGCTATTCTTGCAGGCAAAAATCCAAACTTCTCTTTTAAATTGCAGCAAAGCTGCACCTCCTACACAAATGGAAGACATATCTCAACCTACGCGAAAATATTACTAGAATAATATTTCTACAATTCCCTTAACATAACTTTCAAATATAAAAGTCTCGTTTAAGTTGCAACAAAGTTGTACCTCCTTCATAAATTAAGAACAGAAATCAGCCTATGTGACAATATTACTAGAACAATAACGCCACAATGCACCTAGCATAACCTGTCTTTTTTAAAACATGCTCTGTGGGTGAATTGCATCTAAATTATCTTGTAAAGTTGCAGCAAGACATGATCTGCCTTATGATTAAAGAACAGCACTTATTCTAGGTTGCAATAATATTGTTGCACATAAGCAACCTTTCAAATCGGCCATAATAATAAATTTACTTTTAACTACATCGGCCATAATAATAAATTTACTTTTAACCACCCCTACTTGAAAAAGACAGAGAACCCAAACAGTATATAGGGCCGTGTTTTCTGTAGTCGTGCTCAAAACAGTTTTCAACATCGGCTACAGTTTAACTCACGAGCCAGGAAAACTTTTTGGTATAAAAAGGTAGGTACCAAAAATATTTCTGATTATTGTAAAGCAGGCATTACTAAATCTCTATTTTTTACAGAACACTTTTGAGCTGCTGCAAAGTGTGTCGGAAAACAGCTACGACACTCTTGTGCCAATCACAGAGTTGGAGTTGCGGAAGGAGTACCAGGTGAAGTCTTTCAAGCTGTTAAAGACGCAGTACGGACTTCGCGTGACAGTACACTTCTTGGACAACACATATATGTTCTTACCCCCGCGTTTTGCCGAAAAAATTAAAACCCAGCGACAGATTGATGATCTTAATCAGCAGCACGTGGGATGTTATCTAACCTTTGACGGAAATGATGATACCAGAAGAGGATTTTTGAAAATCATTTTTAAAAAGCGTGAATAAAAAATTAAATATGTACGTCTTTTGTAAAAGAAATTGTCTATCCGCTATACAGTCTATCTTTATTGGCATTTTATCTCAGCCGAATTCGTTTTTTACTCAAGCAGCCCGTTTCTTTTATCTCAGCTTCACCCACATTCGTGTCGTTCACAACATCAAGTTCACTGACTGCTGACGATCTTTTCTTTTTTGCAGCTCTTTATCATACGCCGGCAGTATTGAATGCCACAAGAATCAAGAACCCTTGCATAAGCAGCATCAGAACTTGCTCTTTCCTTAATCTTTTTTCCTTTACATCAAAAAATATTCAGGAAATAAAGTCACCCGCATGTTTCGCAGTTTCAATTCAGGTAGATTTTAATTCTATGCATTAAGAAGCAACAACAAAATCGTGACCGCATCGCGGTCAAGTTCAAGTTTTAAAACTCGTATGGAAAAATGACGTTGAAGAAGTGTGACTAACTGATCAAGCTTGTTTGGAGTGGAAGAAAAAATGAACGGAATATAAAAAAGAGGCGCGATAACCGCTGAAGATATGAAGACAACGATGTAGGTTTAAACCGTGCATGCTTGCTACATATGGGCGCTTTGTGCTTCAGTTATCTGCTTGCCTGGTAGTGCAATTTTATAAAACTTTACTATGCTTGTACGTAAGCCACCTATAGTACACCTGCTTGCACCTACTAGGCTCAGCCATTCTAGCAACTGGACCTTTCCAAAACAGTACCTATCTCCTGTCCTTGCCACAGGCAGCACCAGCTCTCTCCTTTCAACCAACAGCCGGCATCAAGACAACTCGGTATCAAGTCAGTTTTTTTTTATTTTTGCCCCCAATGCTTGCGACAGGGACCCATCTACCGTCCTTACCACAGACAACACCAGCTCTCTCCTTCCAACCAACATCCTGCATCAAGACAACTCGGTATCAAGTCAGCTTTTTTTATTTTTTCCTTCCAATACTTGCGATAGGGACCCATCTACCGTCCTTACCACAGACAGCACCAGTTCTCTCCTTCCTCTCCTTCCAACCAACATCCTGCAACAACACAACTCGGTGTCAACTCAACCTTTTTATTTGTACCCCCCCCCCCCAATGCTTGCGACTGCGACGTGTCTATCCTACTCCCTCCTCAACAACTTCTTATCGGCGGTGGGAACCGTCTTGCAGAAAACCCGCGAGTGGGATCCTCGTGGCGGCTGTCTCTATCGGACGTAATGTAAAAGTATAGGAAGGCGGGACTCTTACTACTTTCGAGAATTCATAATCATAGGTGATTGGTTTCTGATTCCTGTGGAAAGTCATAATCTCACATTTGTCGATATTGAGTACCAAATTATTGCTTTTGCACCAGTCGCAAAATTGTTGGCGGTCACCCTGCATATGTTCACAATCGTTAAAAGATTTAATATGAGCGAAAAATTTAATATCGTCAGCATAAATCAAGACTTTGCAGTGCTTCACAACAGATATAATGTCGTCAATAGATAGAATAAAGAGCATTGGGCTCAGGTGACTCCGTTGAGGTACGCCGGGCGAAGCTTTCAAGACTATAGAGATGGAATGGCGGAAATAGATTTGGTCCGTTCTGTTATCTAAATATGACTCCGTCCATTTTAGGTATGTTAGGGGAACCAATACTTTTTAATTTTATGCAATATCACGGAGTGAGATAACTTGTCGAAAGATTTA
Source organism: Dioctria linearis (assembly GCA_963930735.1). Taxonomy (NCBI): domain Eukaryota; kingdom Metazoa; phylum Arthropoda; class Insecta; order Diptera; family Asilidae; genus Dioctria; species Dioctria linearis. The sequence goes on from OZ005742.1 coordinate 101,510,663, forward strand.
CTAAAGTCAGTATAAATACAATCCGTCTGGAAGCCTTTTGCAAACTCGCCATTAGTATTCGAGATGAATTTCAATAAGTTGGTGACTGTAGACCTGCCCGAAATAAACCCATGTAGGTTTGAAGAAAGCAAATTCTTACAGGAAAATGATAGCTAAGAATAAATGATTGATTCAAATAAATTGAGCATGCAAGATAATTTCGCAATAGGCCTATAGTTAGAAATATCATTTTTACTACCTGTTTTGTGGATAGGTATGATGAAAGAATTTTTCCACACCTGCTGAAAACAACCACTATCGAGCGATTTTTGGAAAATAATTCTCAGCGGGGCTACTAGGGAGAGACAACATGACTTGAAAAACGCTGGAGGAATCCCTTCGGGACCCGTTGTGAAGTCATTTGGAAGCCCATTAATATGATCAAGTATATCCTCATTTGTAATTGTAAGGATAGTGAATGAGACGTTATGAGAGTTGTTCATATAACTAAAGTTGCTATTACGAGGTTGGAAATTTGAAGAGGAAAATGCATTTTCAGAAAATGAAACTGCAAATTTCAGACGAAACATCACTAGCAGAATCTTTGTACCTCATGGTATTGGGGTAGTTGTCGGTTTTTTGTCCATATTAATAAACATAAAAAAGTTACGTGGTTCACTAAATAATTTCGCACTCATACTTTGAATATACTCATCATAAAGTGAAGAGGAAAGTTCGTTGAACCCATTATAGGATGTGAGGAAGTTTCTGCACTTAAAATGTCCTTGTCCCGCATGTATCCTTTCCACAGTTTATTCTCACGGGGAACATGAGAAGCGAATAAATTGAAAAGAATTATGTATAACTTAGAAACATCTTCATCAACACTATTGCAAGGCAGCAATGTGTTGAAATCCATAGAGGTAAGGCCACTTTCACATCAAACACAAGAATCGAAAAAATTAAAACCGAAAAACTCAATTTATTCCACTTTAAAACAAGATTTTTGCTCCAATGATTAATAAAATCATGGGAAATAGAATAAACTAACAATTTTACTAATAAAATAGTATATTTATCTTAGAACTTTTAAGAAAACACAACTTTTATGATTTATCGGAAGAACTTTTCCGCCGAAAAAGTTTTTGGTCGATAAAACATAAAAGTTGTGTTTTTCTTCAAAATCTGAAATAAATATAACTATTTTCTCAGTAAAATTCTTAGTTTATCCTATTTCTCTTGATTTTATTAATCATTGGAACAAAAATCTTGTTTTAAAGTGGAATAAATTGGGTTTTTCGGTTTACATTTTTCTGTTCTTGTTTTTGATGTGAAAGTGCCTTAAGTCTACTAGAAAGTTCCGAAAAGTCAGCTTTTCTAAAATTGAAAAGGTATTGTGTTTCGTCACAGTTTGCGGGATTTTCGCTTTCATGGCAATATGTAATTAGTAGGGGGGGGGGGGGTGATATTTGTCAAGAATAGACATTATAACTGAGTTAGGTTCAACTAATAAGTTCCCCGCGTCAGTAGAAAATACCAGATCTAACTTACATTACTGATTTGGCTGAGACCAAGAGATGAAATAGTGTCAAGGAAACGGGATTCCCTTGTTGTCAAGTTATTAAGTGTCCTCGTCATCTTCATTAATTACACCCATTGTATATTGGGTAAGATAAAATCACATGGATAAAATTAGATGTTAAAGTAAGTAGGTCGTAAACATTTTGACCTTTGTCATCGACAATATTTATGGAGTCTGGAGGAATATAGCAACAAATTATGTATAAGTTATATTTTACGAGAGACAGAGAGAGAGACAGAGCTATGAGCTCAATATCGAAGAGGTTGGAGAAACAAGGAAGTTCAATTTTGCTGCAATTGAACTTATTTTTACGCCATCGCCACGAACTTCCGAAAAAGAATGTCTATCTCTTCTAAAATTTTGATAAGATTGGTCAAGGATTTCAGCATCGCGAATACCATGAACCAGCCAAGTTTCAGTGAAAACAACTATATCGAAGCAAACCGCGACAGAGGATTTGAAGATATATGTAAGAATGGTAGGGCGATCGCTTATGTGCTAAATATTACAGAGCAAGAAGTTATTTATTCTTACAGTGTTTCTTGATCCAATCCCAACTAAGCTATAAATATTTTTAATATAAACTGGTCAATGATGAAAACAGGAAAAAACCCGACGGCCTTTTGATCGAAAATCTTCGACTAGAACATTTAAATCCTGAAGAAACAGCTTCAGTCTTACAGACTTATCGTGAATATTTTGATATTTTTTATGTCAAGGAGACATGTTAACAAGCACTAGCGTAAATGACCATGGAATAAATACGGGAAATGTTCCGTCTATTGCCACAACAACATATCGTTATCCGGTGGATCGTTCATAAATATGAAGTCAATCACCAGACAGAAAAAATACTAAAACAAGGCATTATAAAGCTCTATGTTTGTCTCTGATTAGCTCCTCTTTAGGTTGTCCTGAAGAAAATCGACGTAAAAGGTAATTAAAAGTGGCGTGAATAATCAAGTAACCGTTGGCAATAATTTCACAATCCAAGTATTTCCGAAATACTAGACTAGACTAGATTGATACACTTATCTAGATGACATAGTTATCTAGATCCTCTATCTTGGAACACGAAGCTCGTTTAATTTTTTTTTTTTTAAATATTTCAGATTAACAATTTCAAACTCCAACCGGATAAATGTGAATTTATGGGGAAGGAAGTGCCTCATCTTGAACACATTACTACTAGCGAGGAACTTGATACAAAATAGTTTCTGGGACTTTCCAATTATCGCAGGTCCATTGATGGATTTAGTGTATTACTAGTTCTCTTAGAAAACAATTAAAATGAGATGTAAAGTTTGAATACCCTGAGCTTCAGCAAAGTGCATTTGATACGTTGAAACACATGTTACCTTCAGGCCCCATCCTGCAATTTTCAGATTTCCAAAATAATTTTATTATATATTATATTAACCACCGACGCATTCGCTTTCGGAACTCTTTTAACCCAAGACGAAATAGGTTCTGATACAATTATAGCTAGCAAGAAACTGAACCGAACCGAATCACACAGAAATACTATAGAGGGAACTTTTGGTTATTGTATGGTCAACGAATAATTTTAAACCAAATTTATATGGGCGTCACTTCAATGTGATTACCAATCACGAACCATTAATATGGTTACAATGGTTACATCGTGTAAAAGATACTGGTTTTAAGCACATTCAATGGCGTCTAAAGTTGAAAGAAATGAAGAAGTTCTCACTTCAAGGGATAGTATTTCCTATTTTACTGGGCTCAATATCGACAATTAAAACCCTCACACAGAAGATATTTTAGAAAGTTCCCCTAACTCTGAGGTCATAAAACACACCTCACGTAATTTGTCCAAACTACACGAGACAAGGAATAGAAGAAACCAAACATTTTATCATTCTTTTGTTAAAAATAACTTTTATGACAAATCTCTTTATTCGGATTTCTTCTATACGGTACAAAACCTTCGATGCCAGCTTGGAAAAGATTAGTTTAGCTCTATGTCTACAGCTAACCCGTTTGATGAATACAACAAATTCAAATATGAAAAATGCAAGGATATAATGTTGTTTGTTTCACAATTTTATAAGTCACCGTATACAATAATGTGATGATTAACACTTCTCCGGAACAAATCCCTCTCATATGATATGAGAGTTACGATTCCCCTGTATCTGGTCCTTGCGGTTACCTTGGTATGCGGAGACGTGTATATATATATATATATTATATTGCTGGGTCGAAAAGTTCTATTTTATTCTATTAAATTTATTGAAATTATGTTCAAGAAATTTCAGGCGTTTAGACGAGAAATCTTCCTCTTAAAAGTATAAATGGAAAAAAATGAGAAGAGACTTTAAGTCCTATATAAAATCTTGATATTTTTATCAAATTAATAAGGCAATACGCCGAAAGTATAAATCACCCATGGAAATAATGAGTACAAACTACCAACCATTCGAAAAATTGGTCCTTGATGTGATAGTAATGCATATATACGAGAATAGACATAAGTATGCTCTAACTATGCAGGACAATCTTACTAAATTTTCTTACGCCACAGCAATTCAAATTACGACGCTATTGTTTAGTTTAATTTATTCGGTATAACAAAAAAGGTCTTAACTGATCAGGGTGCAGACCGCACTTCTGACCTAATAAAGAAAACTACAAAACCTTTCAAAATAAAACACTGCATAACTACAGCAGGTCATACCCATACCTCTCGCTATGATTGCATAAAATACTCATACATGCATCAACCAAATTAATCCCTTATGACATTTTATTCGGACATAGACCTATTCTTCCAAGTTCAATTACTTCAAACCCTTACCCTACCTACTATTACGATCAATTAAAATATAGATTGAATAAATTTAAAGATGTACTCGGACTATTGGCAATTAATCACCTACACTAATACGTCTGTCTATGACAATAAGTTTCTACTCGAACAGAGAATTTACGACAATACCAATAAGTTACCGATAGACTTAAAATCGACTACACATCTTTGCTCTCAAACACTCAACCTTATAGATATGCAGATGTCTAATCTGTATCAAAAGGAAGAAATATTAATTATTCTAATTAACCACAAAAACGTTCAGAGAAACTAGAACAGGGTTATTAAGCGCTGGAGGAAAATTTCCTTCATTGAATTTTTAGAACCGCTGAGGCGGGCGACATAGAACGTTATGACGAGGTAATACAGATTATAAAAGGAGACGATAAGGGTTGTAACCACCAACGAGGATAATACTATTTCCTGTGTAAATATTATTCCTATCCGAGAATAATCCTGCTTGCCTTGGTCGTAAACACCAACTCGTGTAAAACAATGAGTTTTTTGCGTATGTGACATTACTTTGAGATATTTTCGGAATGTCGAAATAAAAGAGTATTATGTTTTAATATAAAAAATTTTGAATAAGCAATATAATGAACAAAATTAATTTAATTTTCAGTTTTCCTTTTTACATAATATTGGGAAAAAAAATTTAGTAGAGAAAGAATTTAAGATCAGTGCATCTAACGGAAATATCGTTGCCACGCTGTAATTATCACTTAAATTCAAATTTTGCACATCCGTCACCTATTCGGAATAATACTCGAAAAGAAATTTTACCCCCGGAAAATCACGGATAAAATATTACACCGATGTAAGACGATGGATTAAATCGCGAGCAATCTTGGTTGGCCTTTGTGCATTTATTGAATGAATGAATATGGATTATTCTGGTTGGTGCTTACGGCTACAATTAAGCTACAACTTTTATAACAGAATAGGTTAGCATAAGTAGCTATAGCATGTAGGTTTATAACTATAATGAATTTGACCAATATTGTCACGTCTTATTAACTTGGACCCCTTTGAAGACGAAAACGGAATTTTAAGAGTAACTGGTAGAATGCGAGAGGCAGAATATGATTTCGATGAAATCCATCCCATAATATTGTCAAAATCATCGCATCTTAGTGGGCTTCTTGTGTTGAATGCTCATAAAGCGACAAATCATGGTGGCACTGCAATAGTTTTAGCTTATTTAAGAAGAAGGTTTTGGATTATCAAAGCACGAAATCTTAATAAATCGGTTATAAGGAAATGTGTGTTGTATGTGTAAAATTAAATGGAAAACCGGCTACAGAAAAGACAGCATAACTGCTACGAGATCGTTTATACTCCTCTCGTCCATTTGATATTATTGGAGTGGACCACGCTAGTCAATTGTACTTTATGAATTCCAACCAAGATGGACCTCGTTTAAAGTCTTATGTAATGCTGGTTACCTGCGCTGTTACAAGAGCATTACATTAGGAACTTTGCCCTGATTTGACAGAAAGTAGCTCTCTAGCAGCATTACAACGGTTCGTCGCAAGAAGAGGACGTCCTTCTGTGATTTATTCAGGCAACGCGAAGAATTTTAAACGTGCTTCCTTGGAGCTACAAATTCTGGAGAAATCAGTTAACTCCTTGAGGACACCAATAGTGCATCAATACGCAGACGAACAGCGAATAGTATGGAAACTCATCCCCGAGCGAGCTGCATGGTGGGGTGGTTTTTGGGAAAGAATGGTCCGAATAATTAAAAATGCATTAAAGACTATTGGGCGATCAACTTTAAATTATGAGCAATTGAGAGCACTGTCCGCGGTTTTAGTCTATGATTCAGCAGTTCCGCGCCTACACTGGAAGATGGGAATTGTAGAAAGAGAATATACCGGTCGAGATGGCAAATTGAGGGCTTGTGAAGTGCGGCTTCCAAATCGAACAGTTCTTCGTCGTCCTATTCAGCTGCTGTATCCTTTGGAGCTATCAACTATATGTGAATATCCCGGCCCAGAGGATGTTTAAAATTAATCTATTACTGAAGTGATCTAGTATAAGAGTCAGCCTAACTCAATCTTAGTATATGTAGCATATGTACATGCATTTAATTACATACCAACACGTTTCATTATATATAATCACATTTGTTCCAGTGGTATCAAAAACAGTTGCTATTTGAATTCTTGCAGAGATCATTTCGCTTAGTATTAAGCCAACTCTCATATTGAACTGTTCACACTTGTCAATAAAATTGAATTCCTTGAACTCGGGTGTATTTATTTTAACTAAGATAAATAGATTTTGAATTTGACGGCTGAAGGCAGTTCGCTTGATGTCTTGTCAACTTGCATGCAAGTCCATTTGAAAAATGGCATTGCAGTGTAAACTCAAGTGTATAGCAAGTGTAATAGCAATAGGGGAAATGGAAGAAATGGAAAAACACGAGAAAAAAAGGAAGAGGTGGATATGGGTAAATGGCTTTCTGGCAAAACGCAAAGATTTCAAAATTGAAAAGAATTTGTTGAAGGATCTTCTTTGGGAACGCGATGGGAAGCATTTTAAACATTTTTGCAGGCATGAGGAGTTTCAGATGGTGTTATGGTAAGACGTCGTTTCTTTCAAGCATGTTAAATTAAATTAATTCAACTGAAGATTAAAGTGTCATACATCAAGTAGTAACTAGAGAAATTGAAAGTCAAAGTAAATTCAAGTGAAGATTAAAGTATCATACACCAAGGGATAGGTACTATTTAGAGAAATTCAAAGAAGCCGATTACCTTCCGTTTTTATTGTAGATAGCCTCGATAAATCCTTGTTTTGCGAGCGCTCCTTCATTTATAAAAACTACAATATTCTCGCATACTTTTTAATATAGTTTTCTGAATTATAGGTAAAAACCATTCATAGAAAAACAAGACACCATTATGCGAACTGCAGTACTGGAGATTCCTAAAGATCTTTGGAATTTTGGACCAGCGTATCCCGGAGTACAATATTAGTATTTATCCCTGATGTCCTACGCGTAATACGGGAAGTTCTGTAACCAATTTATATGGAGGTTCGTAATATTGCAGACGGACGCAGTAACTAGGTATGATCGTCCGGTTTATAAAATGTGTGTGACGTCTGCGAACCGATTCTTAAAAAAATGAAGTGTTATTAAAATAAGTGCAGTTGTGATTTCATCCAGTTTAAATCTCATTTCAGGAGTACTAATAATAAAAAAATGCAAAATAAGACTGAAATACCTATATAATTTGAAGTCTTAATTGAGTATTTGAGAATTTTTGGTAATTTCTATAGTGAAGCTGGTTAGTGGCAATGGTAATTTTCTCAATAAAACATTTTTGGATTATATTGTATTGTAAATAGAAGGCTAATTTGCTATGAATGATAACGAAATGTAAAAAATTGGAGTCAATGTAAATTAAAATGTGGAATACAATTCTAATAATCTTCCTTGAATTTGTATTTCAGATGGGTATTCCCTTTACTTGATTAATATTGTAACAACTATAATACTTCGTTCGCCTTTCGGCATAGAAAATAGCTACGGCCGAGCGGTGACGAGGAGCCCTTTACTATCCGTAGTAAACTTGGTTGTCGAGTGTTTTAATAGAGCTTGGATATCCAGTGACTAAGGCTGAAAGAAAAATTGAGCAGTGTTTCCAGCACTGGGAAAGGTCCATTTACTGGGCCTCAACTCCAATCAACCCACCTAATCAATGCTGAGATAGTGGGAAAGCTTTCTAGAAATGGAAAGCTTTACCCAAAGTGACTTGACTGAACTCAACACTCGATAACTCGATGCTGCGGTAATGGGGAAATTGTCCTGGAGGTGAAAAGTTTCACAAAAAAAATGTCTCGACTGAACTTAACGATCAATGACTCGGTGTGGGGAGTTATTCTAAACATGAAGAGCTACACTTGGAGTGCCTCGACTGAACTTAAAATCCGCCGCGTTTGTCCGGACAACAGCTTGGCTGGGTCCCGCCTCCTCTGTAAGGAAAGCTAAGCTTTCTTGATTTGATTATTTATCAAGAATGTGGAGGAGTCAGACCACGAAAACTTTTGTTTCACCTGCTTACTTCTGCCGTGAGATTATAACCGCGGGCAATTAAACGTGAAAGACAGTTGTTCGCTTTGTCCACTGTGTTCGCTGATTGCGACGTCTAGAGGATTCACTGATTTGCCGGAGGCGCGTTGGGGTTCAAAGCAAGGAATTTGTTGATTTGCCGTCGGCAATTGTCAACTAAAACAGACGAGAATATTTGTTGATTTACCGTCGGCACTTTCGAATTCTCTTCACGTTAGGGCTTCTGACTTGTAATTGCCTAAGGGTCAGTATGAGAATAGGAGATTTAACAGAAGCTGACAATAAAAGAAAACAATTATAAGTTCGCTTTCCGATGCCACTGATCTGCACTGTACCGGGAATTTGTTGATTTACCGTCGGCAATTGGCAACTTAAGTGAATAAGAATTTCGTCGATTTATCATCGGCACTTGCGCCGGGGGAGACAATCTTGCGGCGATGAGCTTTCTAATAGCGAATGTTCACTTAATTCCCCAAGGAGGAAACGTTATCAGACTTTTCTTTATTCATGCGACGAAATCTTGTGATGATAATTAAGAAATGGCTAGAAAGGCCAAAAATTTTGCAAGAAAATTTCAGTATGCAAACAAAGCTGAAAAAACAATTCTTATGATGCTAGGAAGTTCGAATCACGACGCTTCATTGTTCATATGACGAAATCTTGTGACAATAATTATGAAGCGGCTAGAAAGGCCGATAATGGTTCTAGAAAATTTCAATCCGATATCCAATTCTCGATGTGCAATTAAAGCTAGAAAAAGAAAATCTGATAATACTAGAAAATTCGAATCACGACGCTTCTTTGTTCCTGTGGCGGGGTTCTAATACCGGTATTCAGTCTCAAACAGCCGTTACTCAAGTCTTACGACTTAAAGCACTCAAAAAGAACTACTTTTAACGGAGAAATTTAAATCGGAACCTCTCTTTGTTCTTACGAAGTCTCGAGCTGATATTTCTTTTAAGAATTCTGCTTAGTCAAATGAACAAAAATATCACGTCACATTAATCACTCTAAGCAGCCTCATATGGATTCCAACAAAAAGAATGTTAAATGATTCGAATTGCTTTGGTGAAATAATTGTTCAGACGGCGGATGTTTTATGCTCACAAGTAAAATCCCTATCGGCACTCTTTTCGATACCAAAAAAAACAAAAGTGGCTGAGCCAATTTGTGCAATTTCCGCAAAAAGAATAAAGGAAGATAAAATTTCTGAAACAAACCACTTTCTAATACAAATTCGCACCAAAAAAAAATATTTGGTGTCGCCAAATATTTTAATTCAAAAGAAAAAAAATTTGCAAAAGTACAAAAAAAAATCAAATTTATAAATCGAGTCACTTATCATATTTGCAAGCATAGCGGAGCAGATGGGCCCGTTGGGTGGCTCTGTTCTATGTTTTGCCGCCCGGATGATTATACAAATTATGCTTGGAGCTGGAGCCGGCGAATTTGTAAAAATTTAACACTTGGTTACTTTTGTTTGATTTAATCCACTGTAATTTCAAAAACTACAAGTTAATTTTACAATTCAAAAAATATTCGACTTTTTTCTTTTTGAGTTCACTACTGGACGACGAACACTACTTCAGTCTTGAACAAAGGCTCTCTTTTTTCACAGCGATGCTGAATTCCGGCTTCTGCTTAGACTCAGGAAAAAGGCCTGCCAGGTCGACTTTTTTGAGAGTCCGAAAGGGACGTGTCGCCATCTCTTGTGGTTTTGTTCAGTGCTCCTCACTCAGACGTGCTGCTATGTCTATCTTCATATTGACTCTGAAGACTGCAGCTTTTTCCTCATCGCGGGGAGCACTTCACCAACCAGAATTCCAGAATTCGCTACACTGCCCCCTTCTGCAGACTCGAAGTTCCGACCGAGTATCTGGAAAGAAAAAGAATTTGAGAGCCGTATCTTGACCTTCTATAAGAAAACGAGTAAAGGATTTAAACTTATTATATCCAAGCATTTGATTCGGTAGGTCGGTGTCTGCATCTCAACAGGATATTCCATCTCCGGTTCATCATTGACTTATTGATGAAGAATCCTATTTCCCAACTGTATTGTTTACCTGCTAAAGAGAAGGTTAGTATTGCTCTGTAACAATTTATTTACATTAAGGCTTCAATTCTTTTCATTTTATTATTAGTCTCTATTTAGTATTGTGGTGAATGTGGCGGGCTCTACTCCCCCGGGATTAACAGAGTCGGTCGACCTACGTGTGTCACCGGTGGCCGCTCACATGCTTCGATGGATTTTTATATTTGCCATGGTCCCCGGTGGTAACCATAGCTTGTGCCTGTTTGGACGTACTGATTGCACTGTAGCTAGAAATAGGTATAGTATTTCATTTTAGGAAACCGTGGTTATCTAGCTCAGGTTGCATTCGCTGAGTCCCTACATGCACGCATGTCATCGTGGTGGTTCTCTGATTAGTAACAAACAAAAATAATGTCATCCTTACAGCCCTTTTATACGTCGTACTATCCTAGGTCAGGTTAGGTGTGTTAGAGTTTTTGTTATATTGTCAATCAGCTGACGTCATCCAATTTTCTAGTTCGCGCGGTTTTCCTTACGTAGCGTCGGAAGTGTGGGCTTCCGCTAGCTACATGTAGTGACAACTCGCTTGTCAAGTATAATGGGGCTGCAGACATGAAATTGTCCGGCATCTATTTTGCGCGGTTTTCCTTACGTAGCCTCGGAAGTGTGGGCTTCCGCTAGCTACATGTAGTGACAACTCGCTTGTCAAATATAATGAGGCTGCAGACATGGAATTGTCCGGCATCTATTTTGCGCGGTTTTCCTTACGTAGCCTCGGAAGTGTGGGCTTCCGCTAGCTACATGTAGTGACAACTCGCTTGTCAAATATAATGGGGCTGCAGACATGGAATTGTCCGACATCTATTTTGCGCGGTTTTCCCTTACGTAGCCTCGGAAGTGTGGGCTTCCGCTGGCTACATGTAGTGACAACTCGCTTGTCAAATATAATGAGGCTGCAGACATGGAATTGTCCGGCATCTATTTTGCGCGGTTTTCCTTACGTAGCCTCGGAAGTGTGGGCTTCCGCTAGCTACATGTAGTGACAACTCGCTTGTAAAATATAATGAGGCTGCAGACATGGAATTGTCCGGCATCTATTTTGCGACGTTTTCCTTACTTAGCCTCGGAAGTGTGGGCTTCCGCTAGCTACATGTAGTGACAACTCGCTTGTCAAATATAATGAGGCTGCAGACATGGAATTGTCCGGCATCTATTTTGCGCGGTTTTCCTTACGTAGCCTCGGAAGTGTGGGCTTCCGCTAGCTATATGTAGTGACAACTCGCTTGTCAAATATAAGCCATCACCCGTCTTCAACTCTGAAGTTAGTATAAGTATTGGCTGTATACAATAATGAGTACCAGGAGACGACGTAGGGCAGGGCTACTGAATGAGAAACATTTTTCAATGATTTTTTGTTTTTTTTTTGTTTTTTAAAGTCACCACAAAACACGCAGGTGCCTTAGCTATTAGGTGCACAAGAAATTGAACTAAGGCCGGTGACTAACCCTATTCTTCTTTTATTTATATTTTACATTTTTTTTTTATTAACTATAAGGTCAGCGGAACACGTAGGTGCATTGGTTATAAGGTGCCCAACGAATTTAACTAGTCTGGCTGTTTGACCCGAAGCCCATGCGTGGCGGCGGAAATTTCACAGAAACAGGCTTTTCTATTCCTTGTAAATTTTTTCCAAGACATTTTCCTGGCTCGAAGCCACATTTAGCGAGCAAATTCGGGGCAACATTTTTCGACTATTTTAGCCAAGGAGCAATTTCACTAATCTCATTTCTATATGTGTCTACAAAGCGTGGAATGTGTCATTAAGGGCGTTATTCCCGGGCAGAAATGTCTACGTGAAGTATTTTTCTTGTTTTACCACCAGGGAACTCCACTCTATAGAGGATATCGTTTAAGCAAGATAATACCGTACCGGGGCCCTCCCAGTTTCGTTGAAGCTTGGGACTCTTTCCTTCCGACGTTTCGGGTTATATATCCACACCTCTTATACTCGTATACTGCAAACTTGGTAGGGTGGACCCTAAGATTATATTGATTTTTCATATGCTGAGAAGAGAGAGTTAGGTTTTTTTGAACTTGGTGGTGTATTATTCCAAGTGATTGTACTAATTTCTCAGCATATTCTCCCGCAGTTCTTATGGAAGTCGGTGAAGATCTGCGCACAGGGCCGTAGGTGATATCAGGGGGAAGCCGAAGTTCACGGCCAAAATTGAGAAGCGCAGGCGTGAATTTGGTACTATCATGTACAGCGGAACGGTAAACTAGAAGGGCTAGTGGGAGGAATTGATCCCAATTCGACTGGCTGTTATTGACAAATTTCGAAAGGTATTCAAGTAGAGTCCGATTAAAACGCTCTACCATTCCGTCCGAATGAGGGTGGAGAGCAGTCGTTCGAGTCTTTTCGATTCCGAAGCGTTGTAGCACTTTTTGGAAGATTTCTGATTCAAAGTTTCGCCCTTGGTCCGAGTGCAACTGAAAAGGCATACCGAATCTGGAAAGGACATTTTCAATTAAGCCATCCGCTAATATTTCCTCCTTTTGATCGGGAGCTGCGAACGCTTCTGGCCACTTTGTAAAATAGTCCATTACAATAACGACGTACTTATTGCCTCTTTCGGTTTTAGGTAATGGTCCTAAAACGTCAATCGCTATTCTCTCGAATAGGGCCCCTACGTTATAGATTTGAAGTTCTCCGCGCGTTTTTCTGGAGGGGCCTCTTTTAGCATGACAAATGTGACTGTTGCGCACCATATTTCAACGTCTCTTTGCAGAGTTGGCCAAAACCAGCGCTCTTTTATTTTCTCGGTTGTTTTGCGAATGCCAAAATGACCCCCTTCTGGTTTATTGTGAAAATCATGGAGGATCTTACTGACATGACTTGTTGGCGCGACTTTCAATAGGAACTGTTCGTCACCGTGCCACGTAAGATGGAGAACGTTATTTACTATGCGTAATGATTGCCATCTTGCCCAGAAGACTTTCAAGCTTGGACTTTCAGAGAGTATTTGTTCTCTTGAAGGCTTTTGATCTTTTACTATCCAGGATTTTACTGCTTTTAGAACAGCGTCCTTATCTTGCTCAGCGGCCAAATCTATTAAAATTTCCGAAGATATAAGATTTACTGTACCACCGTGCTCTTTTTGCTCTTTTTGCTCGCAGTGGTTGCATTCCTGACAGGAGCGTCTCGAAAGAGCATCCGCGTTAAGATGTTTGCTACCAGCCCGGTGTTCGATGATAAAATGGTACTGCTGTAATCTCTCCAACCATCTTGCTAATTGCCCGTCTGGTTCTTTAAAATGCAACAGCCAGCGGAGAGAAGCATGGTCAGAGCGAATTCTGAATGTTCGACCAAAAATGTAATGGTGGAAGTGACTAGTTGGTCTTACTACAGCTAGCAGTTCCCTTCGAGTCACGCAATAGTTTTTCTCGGACTTACTGAGTGTCTTGCTATAATATTCTAGGACGTTTTCCGTACCGTTTTGAACTTGGCTAAGCACGGCTACAAGCCCGGTTTGACTAGCGTCAGTATCCAAAATAAATTCGCCTTCGAGTTGAGGGAATGCCAGTATAGGAGGAGAGATTATACGAGACTTTAGATCATTAAAAGCTTCTTGCTGATCTATTCCCCATTCGAACTTTCTTTTCACCTCTGTCAACTCTGTTAAGGGTTTCGCGATTGTAGAGAAATTGTGCACAAACCTCCTGTAATAGGAAGCGAGACCAAGAAAATATCCCTCTTGTTCTTTGGGGCTGGCCAAGAGCTAATTGCTTCCGTTTTGTCTGGGTCGGTTTGGAGTCCTCTTATGGAGACCACGTGTCCCAAATATTAAACTTGTCGACGAAGGAGGTGACATTTCTTGGCTTAATTTAAGATTGGCGGCACGTAATCTGTCGAACATTTTCGTCAGATTAACAAGGTGGTCGTCGTAGCTACGGCCATGGACGATTATGTCGTCTAAGTACACTAAGGCCGTATCTGCACCTAAGCTTCGAAAAACACCATCAATCAGACGTTCAAATGTAGCTGGTGCATTACAGAGGCCGAACGGCATTACATTAAATTCCCACAAGCCATTGCCAGCACGAAACGCAGTCTTTTCCCTGTCTTCTGGGTTCATTTCCGCTTGCCAATACTCGCTCTGCAGGTCAAGCGTAGAAAACCATGTGGATTCTGCGAATGAAGTCAGGGTATCGTCCATTCGAGGAAGTGGGTAAGAATCTTTCTTAGTTATGTCATTAAGCCGCCTGTAGTCAACAAAAAATCTAGTTGTTCCTTCCTTCTTTTTAACTAGGACTACTGGGGATGCCCAAGGGCTGTTAGACGCTTGTATAATGCCGTTCTCCTCTATTTCTCGTACTAGTTGGTCGACTTCAGTCTTTTTGGCTAGGGGGATTCTACGAGGTGGTATTATAAAAGGATTCGCCTCTCCCGTATCAATCCGATGTTTCGTAATGCTTGTCCTCCCAGTATTGCTAGGTCCCGTGGAGAAGATATCTCTATAGTCCATTACTATGCCAGTAAGTTTTTGTTTCTCTTCTTTAGACAGTTCCTCTTCAAGTCCGTCGAGGATTTCTGTAAGGACATCTTTCCCTGCATCACAATCTAGTGTGTTCGGAGTTGAAATGGAAACAGGCTCAAGCTGTCCGATAAAAGTATCGCGGGGAATTAAAACATCACTTGTTGTCAAATTGACTAGCCTTATTGGCACTTGACTTGATTTCGATTCGATTAAAACGCGGGCTACAATTACACCGTATGGTAACTCAGACTGAAATTTGGAATCTACTAGTAAGCTTGGGCCCTCGGGCAATACCCCATTGAAGTTTACGGGAACGATGGTTTCGCTACGAGCAGCCAGCAGAACCTTCTCTGGAAGGAAAATTCCCAGTTGCCCATAATCGGGCTTGGTCAAGGCAATAGTCACTTGGTCGAGCTGAAGAAGGTTTCTTTCGAAATCTAAGTGGCACTGGTTCGAATCACGGAAGTCCACGCAGAGTATACACACAGGCTCTATGTTCGCGACCAATACGGCGTGTGGAAATCTACTTTTCTTGAGATGGATATCCACTATTAATTTTCCTAACACATTGATACTATCTCCAGTAACACTTCTTATCACAATATTCGACTTCTGAAGATTTTTTAGAGATGAATGACTTAAAAAGGACGGATGAACGATAGATACGGTCGCTCCAGTATCTAAAATAAAGTCAGAGGGCTTACCGTTTATCAGACCTTTTATCGTGAGGCTATTCTTAGATAGCCCGACGGCCTGAATAGTTACTTCTGTTACTTCTAAGTTTACTTGGTGGCGACTAACCTGAAATATGTTGCTCGACCCTTCTTCTATAGTAAACGGCAGATTAAATTCCAGGGACTTAGCAAGGTCCTCAGCATTTCCTGGGGCAGAAGAGATGTTCATCGACTCGCGCCCCCCTGAGTCGATGTTGATGGGTTTCCCGAGTTGAGAGACATAAGAGAAGGAACTTCAGCATTTGATGCTGGCCTAAAAGATTCAAAAAGTCCAAGTGGATTCGTAATTGTGTTAGTACTAGGTCCGCCGGAAGATCTTTGGCCATCCAGTTCTGCGCTAGGCCGCGTATTTCTTCCGTATCTTTTACGTCGTCCATAATTATATTGAGGAGGCTGTGCTTGTGCTACATGTGCTCTGGAGTATCTCGAAGTGCTTACGCTGGGAGCTAACTCCTGGGCGGCACTAACAGCTTCATGTAAGGTTTTGGGTCCTTGGACTTTAACCAATGTCCTTAACTCGCCTTCACGAAGTTCTCCGGGAATCGCAGAGCGGCCATCCTATCGACAACATCTGGAGGACAGGAAGGAAACGCAGTTGTTGCTAATCTCTGCAGCTCCAGTGCAAAGTTGGCAAAGCTCTCCCTTACGCCTTGAGTTCTTCCACAAAACTTTACTTGACTCGAATACGAGTTCACGCTAAATCTCTGCTCTAATAATCCAACCAATTCGGCGTATTGAATTTGGTGTCCCGGAGGAAAAACACTCAATACGGACAGGGCATTACCTCGAAGCTGCGTTGCCATGGCAGCAGTCTTTTCTTGTTCTGACCAATTGTTATGGCGTGCTACTATTTCAAACTGCATGCGATAGTCTGTCCAGGACACCGTACCGTCAAATGGGGAAATATTACAGACGAGAGCTCCAGAGCCAGAGTTGGTAGACATCGTATTTCGAGTGGTGAATAAAGGGAGATTTTGAGTAGAATTAGTGCTAGGCAGCTGAGGCAGGTTGCAATTTGGATAACGCACTTCGGCCGGGTTGCAGACTGGGACCACTGGCCTATTAGGCGGAGGTTCTGAGCTATGGTGGGACCCAAAAGTTAATGGGGGATGACTTGGGTAAGTGGAATAGTACCAGGTAGGCTGATTATTCAAACTTGGAGTTCTTTGAAGAGGCTGATTGTACGATTGTACCATTGGAGCTGATGAAAATATAGGGAAATGAGGTGGAGCAACTGTAGGCCTAGTAGACAAAGGAATGCTGCCAGACGTTTCAGAAGTAGTCGTGGGAATTAATGGCGAGCGTATTGGAATTGAGGACGAAGCAGTAGTTGTATTTATTGACGTCGTTGTTGATGTTGTAGTACCCGCTGGGGATGAAGTATATGTCGGAGAAGAGAAGTCCTCAAACACGCGCTTGACAAATGCGGTTCCGTTCAGGGTCTTGTCTAAATCGTCCAATTTTTTTGAGAGATTGGCAATCTGTTCAGCTAGTCCCGACTCTATTACTGCCATAGAGAAAGACTGCTCAGATTTTATCTCCTCCTTTAATTCGCTAGCAACGCTCTTTACCAACGAGGTCCTTCGACTGCTCAGCATCCATTTCACCTAGTTTAGGGCTACTATAAGGGACAGTAAACTTAGACTCACGCAACTGTGACCGATAATCTGTTACAGTCTATTTAATTAAAGAAAATGTAAAGGCGTAGACACGCAGTAACAATTTCAGATTCGAATGTCCTTGTATTTAAACACCATTCGAGCTTGGTTCGTTTTCTATAGCAGGAATAAAAATGTCGCCTCAAATTGAAAGTAACGAAAATAATAATAATTCAAAAATTGAAGGTATGAGCTTAACTTGTAGACTAA
The DNA here is from genome assembly GCA_963930735.1 of Dioctria linearis. Lineage (NCBI taxonomy): Eukaryota > Metazoa > Arthropoda > Insecta > Diptera > Asilidae > Dioctria > Dioctria linearis. Next base: position 101,528,310 of record OZ005742.1, read on the forward strand.
AATTCAAAATTTGGAATTCTAAGCTCAAAATTATTTAATTTCTAATCAGAAGAGGTTAAATTATTTGTAAAAAGAAATGTAATATGTTTAAAAAAAATGAACAAAACTCGAACTAAAGATTTAGGTACGAGCTTGTTGAGACTTTCCGTATTCCGAGAAGTCCATAAATAAAAAAAAAACGAGTAGATATGCCTTATTAACTAATTAAAACATCCTCTACGAGCGGTTTTCTCGTTTTTCTAAACGTATTCAATTATGTATTTTACACTTAAGTTCTATTGCAAAAGAAATCTTTTCGCTTCAAGAAAGATGCTATTAACGGCTAAATAGCGATCCGTCTGAATTCCCATTACTGTTACTAATATGAATGCGAAACAGCACTAAAGACTCAACACCAAGGACCAGACACAATTATTATGCCTCGCTTACTTCTTATTTATTTATTGTTACGCCGGAAACAAAAAAATAATCAAAAGCTTATGAATATAAAGTGTTAAAGCTGAAAGGAGAATCTCTATGTAACTTAATGTTCCTAAAATGTAATAACTAAAAACTCAAAAATGTAGAGATTCATAAAATTTTAAATGAAAGAAATGTAAGGCTGCAAATTAAAGATTTGTTTTTATTTTTATTTGTCTTATAAATTATCAGGATGGGATAAATATCGGCAGGGATATTTCCTACTACCCCACACTTGACACCAATTGTAACAACTATAATACTTCGTTCGCTTTTCGGCATAGAAAATAGCTCCGGCCGAGCGGTGACGAGGGAGCCGTTTACTATCCGTAGTAAACTTGGTTGTCGAGTGTTTTAATAGAGCTTGGATATCCAGTGACTAAGGCTGAAAGAAAAATTGAGCAGTGTTTCCAGCACTGGGAAAGTTCCATTTACTGGGCCTCAACTCCAATCAACCCACCTAATCAATGTTGAGATAGTGGGAAAGCTTTACCCAAAGTGACTTGACTGAACTCAACACTCGATAACTCGATGCTGCGGTAATGGGGAAATTGTCCTGGAGGTGAAAAGTTTCACAAAAAAAAAATGTCTCGACTGAACTTAACGATCAATGACTCGGTGTGGGGAGTTATTCTAAACATGAAGAGCTTCACTTGGAGTGCCTCGACTGAACTTAAAATCCGCCGCGTTTGTCCGGACAATAGCTTGGCTGGGTCCCGCCTCCTCTGTAAGGAAAGCTAAGCTTTCTTGATTTGATTATTTATCAAGAATGTGGGAGGAGTCAGACCACGAAAACTTTTGTTTCACCTGCTTACTTCTACCGTGAGATTATAACCGCGGGCAATTAAACGTGAAAGACAGTTGTTCGCTTTGCCCACTGTGTTCGCTGATTGCGACGTCTAGAGGATTCACTGATTTGCCGGAGGCGCGTTGGGGTTCAAAGCAAGGAATTTGTTGATTTGCCGTCGGCAATTGTCAACTAAAACAGACGAGAATATTTGTTGATTTACCGTCGGCACTTTCGAGTTCTCTTCACGTTAGGGCTTCTGACTTGTAATTGCCTAAGGATCAGTATGAGAATAGGAGATTTAACAGAAGCTGACAATAAAAGTAAACAATTATAAGTTCGCTTTCCGATGCCACTGATCTGCACTGTACCGGGAATTTGTTGATTTACCGTCGGCAATTGGCAACTTAAGTGAATAAGAATTTCGTCGATTTATCGTCGGCACTTGCGCCGGGGGAGAAAATCTTGCGGCGATGAGCTTTCTAATAGCGAATGTTCACTTAATTCCCCAAGGAGGAAACGTTATCAGACTTTTCTTTATTCATGCGAGGAAATCTTGTGATGATAATTAAGAAACGGCTAGAAAGGCCAATAATTTGGCAAGAAAATTTCAGTACGCAAACAAAGCTGAAAAACAATTCTTATGATGCTAGGAAGTTCGAATCACGACGCTTCTTTGTTCATATGACGAAATCTTGTGATGATAATTAAGAAGCGGCTAGAAAGGCCGATAATGGTTCTAGAAAATTTCAATCCGATATCCAATTCTCGATGTGCAATTAAAGCTAGAAAAAGAAAATCTGATAATACTAGAAGATTCGAATCACGACGCTTCTTTGTTCCTGTGGCGAAATCTTGTGATGATAATTAAGAAACGGCTAGAAAGGCCAAAAATTTTGCAAGAAAATTTCAATATGCAAACAAAGCTGAAAAACAATTCTTATGAAGCTAGGAAGTTCTATCAAGACGCTTCTTTGTTCATGTGACGAAATCTTGTGACAATAATTAAGAAGCGGCTAGAAAGGCCGATAATGGTTCTAGGAAATTTCAATCCGATATCCAATTCTCGATGTGCAATTAAAGCTGGAAAAAAAATCTGATAATACTAGAAAATTCGAATCACGACGCTTCTTTGTTCCTGTGGCGGGGTTCTAATACCGGTATTCAGTCTCAAACAGCCGTTACTCAAGTCTTACGATTTAAAGCACTCAAAAAGAACTACTCTTAACGGAGAAATTTAAATCGGAACCTCTCTTTGTTCTTACGAAGTCTCGAGCTGATATTTCTTTTAAGAATTCTGCTTAGTCAAATGAACAAAAATATCACGTCACATTAATCACTCTAAGCAGCCTCATATGGATTCCAACAAAAAGAATGTTAAATGATTCGAATTGCTTTGGTGAAATAATTGTTCAGACGGCGGATGTTTTATGCTCACAAGTAAAAGACTGCGCAAAATCCCTATCTATCCCTATCCCTACTCTTTTCGATACCAAAAAAAACAAAAGTGGCTGAGCCAATTTGTGCAATTTCCGCAAAAAGAATAAAGGAAGATAAAATTTCTGAAACAAACCAGTTTCTAATACAAATTCGCACCAAAAAAAAATATTTGGTGTCGCCAAATATTTTAATTCAAAAGAAAAAAAAATTGCAAAAGAACAAAAAAAAAATCATTTTCATAAATCGAGTCACTTATCTTATTCGCAAGCGTAGCGGGAGCAGATGGGCCCGTTGGGTGGCTCTGTTCTATGTTTTGCCGCCCGGATGATTATACAAATTATGCTTGGAGCTGGAGCCGGCGAATTTGTAAAAATTTAACACTTGGTTACTTTTGTTTGATTTAATCCATTGTAATTTCAAATACTACAAGTTAATTAACAATTCAAAAAACTATTCGACTATTTTCTTTTTGAGTTCATTACTGGACGACGATCACTACTTCAGTCTTGAACAAAGGCTCTCTTTTTTAACAGCGATGCTGAATTCCGGCTTCCGCTTAGACTCAGGAAAAAGGCCTGCCAGGTCGACTTTTTTGAGAGTCCGAAAGGGACGTGTCGCCATCTCTTGTGGTTTTGTTCAGTGCTCCTCACTCAGACGTGCTGCTATGTCTATCTTCATATTGACTCTGAAGACTGCAGCTTTTTCCTCATCGCGGGGAGCACTTCACCAACCAGAATTCCAGATTTCGCTACAATATGAACGAAATGAAGATACATCAGATATATTTACGTGCACTTTGAGCACAACGGATATAAAATGTTAATCCCCGATGTATTGGGTGTGAAGGTTAGATGATTACTAATTTCCCTTTTGTTTGAGAAAGTACAATTGTCAACATCTTTGTTCACTCTAGAAATGACGTAAGTATTCCATATAATCAATCAACAGTGAAAATCTTAGGTAGCCCATTCTTATTTTGCATTTTTTCCGAAAAAATTATCAGGTACTTCGTCTTAATACCTGCCTGACTTCGACTAAGTTTAAACTGACAAAGTAAATTTATCTATATGATAAAAAAGTAAAATTGTGCTTATTTCAACATTTTAAATCGATCCAGTAGAAAAAATTTACATAAATATTAACACATATTTTTCTTCTTAGGAATGGCGGCATGCGAATTGACTAACACAGAATGGCGAGTATATGGTACGTATATTGAAATCTAGTTAGCTTTTGAATACGATAGTGTCTCCAATTGTCGAACATTTTCCTTGATTTCTTATTTGCAATGCGTTCTAAAAAAATTGTGCAGGAGATTGATAAATTGTATTACATTAATTTATTAGTTTGTTTTATTATACCTCTGGTAACAAATACATTTTCCATATAATTAAGTCGATTAATTGAATTTTTGAAGAAAACCGGACAAACTCCCAATTTCCCAGTAGTCGATCAAGAAAAGCATAAGGTAGGTATGTATCTCTATTCTACTTACTTAGACCACCATATACAGAATAACCTGAGATAATTAACAAAAATAAATCAATTCGCCTTCCGATCATCACAAAAATCAAACAAAACAAAATAATTGCACAAACAAATAATTTTCAGATTTTAGCCTAGTAGCAGGTTCTACTAAATCTACGATCACCAGATCAGCATTATGTATCTCATATGTACCATCTGTCATATCAGCACAAGAGAAACTTTCAGATTCTGCCTGCAGAACATCTGAGTCTGGCAATAGTTATAGTTTCCAAGACTATTTGAGCATAAATGTCCTTTTGGAAAAGAGCTTCTTCAAATGATAATATCACCACTTTAGCTGCTACATATTTTTCCTTCTTCAAAGAAACATCTTTAGATTTGCTCAGATTCTCTAAATAATTTTCAACACATTTAATCTAATCTACCAGCATCCGGGTTAAAAGGAAATATACCACAACTATTACGGAGCGTTTGGTTTTATTCAAAACTGTTTTAAGGAGTTCGTTTTAGTTATAGCCACAATGGTCGTAAAAAAGAGGAAAGATTGTATAGTGCGACCTTAATCTGGGACCACTTTAATTTAACAATTACGAAAACAAACTTTACCTATAAGAAAACAAACGACATTTAATGTTATTAATTACATTGTCGGTTCCTAAATCACAATTGGTTTTCTTATTATAATAACTTTCGGTTAACTCGATGTTTTCACATGGCGGTACTTAAAGGTTATATGTACTTTATCATGGATCATAACCTACAAAAATCCATCCGTGTATCCCGCCATCTGCCACTTCACTTGATGCGCGGGAATATTTGAATTAAAGAAAATTATATCTTTCTTTACACTCCCCCCTCAAAGAATATATATCAAGACAACCACTCACTTATCCACTTTATTGCTTTCAAGCGAGTGGCTGGCGCTAGTTTTGAGATGTGGAAAAAGTTTGATTCCAGTTTCCTATAGTTATTGTTTATCTTGTAAATTGAGTTTGATTTTTTTTCTATGATTTTATAGGGTCCGATTCTTAATTCGTCAAGCTTTTTCCTATTCAGTTTGTTTCCATTATCCACAAAAACGTTATCACCAACTTTGAAGTCCACATGTTTTCGTTTTTTATCGTAACTCGTCTTGTTGTAATTATGTGATCTTAATATATTTTCAAAAGCGTTTCTTCCGGCTTGGATCAAACCATATTCAGTCTTTTGAAGTTTCCGCTCATTTGGCAAAATTGTAACTTCGGTGCCATTTAGAAGATACTTTGGAGCATATCCAGGGACAGTGTGCTCCGTTTCGTTGTAGATTTTTATACACTTTTGTGCTATGGTTGTCCACGCTATTTTGGCGTCACTTTCGTTTATCTTGCATCTGATTTTATTGACTAACGTTTGATTCAATCTTTCGTTTAATCTATTTGAGAAGGGCGAGTCCACAGAAGTAAAAATAATTGGAATATTTTTTTCGTCCAAAAATTTCTTGAAGTCTTTAAAATTGATACCAGGGTATTGGTCTGATAGGATTATGCCAATGTCGTTAGCCTCCGCACAGTTTCTCACCAGTTTTATGAAATCATTTGCATTATGTGTACTTGACGTTAAAATGTAAGCGTACCGAGTGAAATGATCTGATAACAGGTGCAAATATCTCTTTGTTGACCTTGAACCCCCAAGTCCTCCAATCGTATCAATGGAACAGATCTCGAAAGGTTTTGTGGCAGGTCCCAAGTGAGACATCAATCCATGTTTGTTTTGTCTTCTTGATTTGTTTTTTATACGTACTGTTACGGACGTAGCCTTAGTTCGTTATTTAAAACACAATATTTCAGATATAATTCAAATGTTCTTTCTTTATTTAAATTTACTGTTTACTCTCACAAATTCACACACGATTATCAAACCAACTCATTATAGTTATCGCTAGTACTGTACTTCTAATTATCGCAATTCAAGTAGTTTACTTCGTTCACTTCACTGTCTGAAATAATACTGCCTCGTCTACCAATTATACTAGAACCTTCATGAATATTCCGTTTTCCGAACCCAAGGTTTACTAAGATAATAATAATAATAATAATTTATTGCTAGTATTTGTACACAAGATTTACAATCTTTTTCTTAGTATGAAATAATAAGTCGGTGGTAGATAAATTAGTGTTAAAAATAAGAACTGAGCTATAAATAAAATTAATCTGCATTGGGTTGATAGTTCAGAAAAAACAAATACATAAAAAAGTCGTTTCGAAGCAAAAATGCATATAAATTAAGTATCTACTGCATTTTATAACTTATTTCAAATTTAGTTTAAATATAATATAAGAATATTCTAAATAGTTTAAATAGTTTAAATGCTGCCTCTTAGCCTAGAAGAGAATAGGAACTATTATCCTATAAAGGGGTTATTTTAAGTGAGTTCGAACTTGCATTCTAAACGCATTGACGGTGTTTGCGGTTTGTACAGTAACGGGTAAATTATTCCATAGTCTGATAGACTGGACGAGATAAGAACTCTCCATAACTGATCTATAGAATCGTGGCATTATCAGGTTTCTGTTCCGCTGAGACGAAGTAAACTGGAAAAGTTGCCTGAGATATTCCGGTTTATTGGACCGTAGTATGCCGAACAGTAGAAAGAGCACTCGATGTTTTAAAAAGGATTCCAGAGAACACCCAAGTAATTGAAGCCTATATGGGGAAACATGATCAAATCGTCGCAATCTAAAAATAAATCGGATACAGTCGTTGAATTCGACCTCCATTTTACGTGCACATATACTATCAAGTTTGGGAAACACAACGCTACCAAACGAGAAATGAGGCAGAATCAACGGACCAGACGAGTGTTACGAGGCAATATATCGGCCGAGAGCCAAAGTCTACGCAGCCCAGCATAAATTTTACCCAATCTCGCCTTAATATAATCACAGCACTTCATACTGCTGTTTAATTCTATCCCAAGATTGGTAACCTTATTCAGCATAGGTAGTGGAGAATGGTTCACTGGTGGGACGTCAGACACATCGAAAGAATTATTGTAAAAACAAGACAATGGAAGCTCAGTAATGTCTACTCCACGAAACGCAAAACTATGAATCGAGCTTCTCGGAGTAATCTCAGGACTGCGCAGCGGGTTAACTTGACGAATGTTGGAGGCAGTTGGAGCGGAAAGATTTGCAAGAATAAACGATGCATTCCGCTCGTCTGGATTGAAGTTGCATTCAGTTTTATCCTTTCCATAAACTCCGATCGAACGTAGGTTCCGCCACAGCTTTTTTGGATCGAGGTTAGCGTCGATTTTAGAGGAATAATACTGTCGTTTGGCTTGCCTGATTGCCGTGGTAGCCTTATTACGGGCAGCTTTATACAATGTCCTTGCTTCAAATGTTCTAAGACGTTTGTAACGCTGATAGAGAAACTCACGCTCCGCGATAAGAATATGAACTCTCACTATGAACCAGGGACAGACATTACCAGTAGAAGATCTCGTTTTAATTGGTACGTACTTATCAAATAAGTAAGAGATTAATGACGTTAGAATCTCGACTTTATCATCCACAGAAATGCAATCAAAGATTCTCCACCATTCCAAGCCATGACATTCTTCAAACAAGGACTCTGTGTCTACTCTATTATAATCGCGAAAAGAGAAACTAAGTGGGGGAGGATTCATGTTAAGTGACATGTCAAAGCTCATGGGAAGTATATCATGGTCCAGATTACTAGGAGGGCTAATTTGATTGTGCGTTATTATTTTTTCTGCGTCGGTAACAAGGTTCAAATCAAGCATCGAAGGATTAGAGGTATTGTAGAAGGTGGGCAGGGTATTAATCGTGTTAAGATGTAGTGATTGGAGTAAATGTGAAAACTGATCAGTAACAGCATCCTGCCTACGCAAGTTAACATTGAAATCTCCACCAATAATAACATTCTCGTAACGTTGTGTTAGGTATGATATTTTGTGTTCGAATTCGCGTGCATTATCGCAACTAAAAAAATTAGGGGGACAATATACAGAAGCAACCAAGCATTTATCAGTAGCGGAGCTTACCTCCACACATAATAATTCGATAGGCTGCACCACTGAGGCAGTACTTATTTTAGCTCTGAGCCAGTCCCTAACAAAAATTGCTACACCACCGCTCACACGGCCTTTGCGGTCATTACGGAAAATATTAAAACCTGAAGATGTCACTAGCCTCAAGTTGCTACCATTTCCAGCAGATGCCGCTTGGGTCACTTTGTGGCACGTAACAACTATACAATTTTCATAGATTCTTTTTATGTTTTTTGTCATATTTTCAGCTGTGTACCATGAGCTGGTCATTTTTTGCATTTGTTTAATGCCTATGTGACCCAGGTCTACACGTACATCTTTGATGAATTGTATACTGAATTGCCCTGATAGGATCATTTTTTCTTTTTACTTAACTTTCGTGTAATAAACATAGTTTCTTGTTATTAGTTTGTCTTTTCTGCTCTGTATCTTTTAATTTTTTATTTGGTCTTTTAAGATATCTTGTAGTGTTATTATATAGACTATTTTTAGTTGTTCATCCAGGTTTTCATTTGCCTCTAGGACTGAGTTCCTGCTTAAGCAGTCAGCTTCGATGTTGCATCTTCCTGGAAAATATTTAATTTGGAAATCATACTGTGATAGGTAGTACGTTAGATCGCCCAATTCTTCATCCGTCCTTGACGGCCTCCAATAATACATAAAAACTGTAAAGATAAAATGTTTAGTTTCTAAGAAAAAATTGAGGGCTTATCACTGATTGTATATTGGAACGAGGCATTACTGTCGTGATTTTCTGAAAAACCTCCCATCCCCCGTGGATCCACCATGCCGCCCGCTACTGCAACTCAATAAGAACCGGACAGCACTATGTACTTTTTATTTATTTTTTCAAATGAGATTAGGCGTCATGTGAGAAAAAAACTGTTATTTGAAAACAGGTTATCCCCTCACGCCTCAGGTGAGGGTACGATAGCTAAAAGAAATATAAACTTGGGCGGCACGTAGTCTTTCGCGTAGGCAGGGTAAACCACGAAACCTTTGAATGCTTTAACACCACAACGTAGTCTGAATTCACGTTTATTAACCTAATAATTACAATCGTTGAAATAAACCAAAAGAAATAATTAATATACTATATGCGAGAAAATATTTATACTTTAAAATTCCGAAACTATAATTAAATAAGTCGACACACTATATTTTTTTTGTGTAAAGTAGACTTAATTATATTTAATTATGTATGACACGATATGAATACTTAACTGCTGACCAGTTCCTCCTTCTTCCTGCGTTTAATCCTTTTACGCGTGCTGCAAACTTCCTTCTTTTTTTGTCTGTTCTTATTTTAAATTTTCCAAAACTACTTTATTAGACTTTCTTTTATCAGTTCACAATTTCACTTTGTTTTTTATTTTAATTTGTTTTTATTTTATTATTTATTTTATTTTCCCTAAAAATTGTCTCAAATTTTTTCACGTTTTTGGAGTAGGGAAGTTTTTTATTGATATCAAGTTGTCTTTCAAAGGTCTAACTCAATTATTCTGCATTATATGGACCAAGTACTTAACTGAGTTGGCGGCGAACATATATTTAGAAAATTTTAGTCTTAAGCCTTCACTTTTAATTGATTGAAATGAGTCTTCCAGATGTCTGACATGATCTGAGAATGACTTTGAGAATAATAATATGTCACCGATGTAACATACTGTGAAATCTCCAAGCTTGTGTTTCCGTATTATATAACACATTATTCTTTGGAATATAGCTCGTGAGGTCTTTAAACCGAATGGTAAACAAGTCCATTGAAAATGGCCCTCCTGGTGACGAATGCGGTTTTGTGTCTGCCTGTAACACGCAGAGGTATTGACGAAAATGCTGAATTTAGGTCCAGTTTAGAGAAGAACTTGCAATCTCTAGTCTTTATTATTAGGTCCTCCATAAGTGGGAACGGTTGTGATTGAGGAATAACGATTTTATTAAGGTTCGAAAATCTATGCACAATCTCGACTATTTATTTTCGTCTTTTTTATAAGCTAGTGTAACTGAAGCTGCAAACGGACTATATGATTCTTCTATTATTATTTTTTTAATAATTTTCCAATTTGAGTTTCAATCTCCTTTTTGTCTTCAATTGTGCAACGACATGGCCTCTTACTGCAATATTTTTCTATTGACAGATCAATATGAGCTTCATAATACTTTACCATTCCGATGTCATATTTCTCTTTAGCGAATACAGATATAAGTTTCAATATTAAGTCATCAATCACTGCTTGTTGTTGATAATCTAAATCGTTTATCCAAATTTTGAAACGTTCCTCACTGAAGTTCCCATTGAAGTTTATTTAATTTCCTTAAAAGTGTCAATATCTGACTTATTTGTTTCCTTGGAAACTACTTCACTTCTTTGTGAAGGAACTTTCTGAATGATTTCTAAGTTTTCGTTTTGAATTAAGAAAAACTCTTTAATACAGTCGAATCCGATTAAAAAATCGTAACCAAAATTTTCATTGTCTATAACGACAACATTCATTTTTTTATCCACATTTAAAATGGTTACTTCAAGTGTTACTATGCCGTTTGCTTTTTTAACGCCATTAATTGTTCTTAAATTAGTATTGTTAGAGTAACTGCTTTCTTTATTGTTTATCTTTAATAACTTTGAATTTATCAATGACACATTCGAGCCAGAGTCATAGATTCCGAGTACCTCGATATTTTTATTCAATACTAATTTTACAGCAATTAACGGCGGTACTATTAGTTTTTTGGGTCTGCACACTGTAGTTCAGATTCCAATTCTGAATTCTTAATGTATAAAAGAAACAGGAATTATCCCAAAATTATACGACAGTAGTACCATTGACCTAGATGAACTTAATACTTACTTTGTAAATAGTTCTTGTAATTCTGGCTTACCTATTGTTAAGGTGTTGCGCAATACTGTGAATAATATATCCGCCCAACTCTCTTTCAGGAATGTCACTATTAATGACACAATTTTTGCAATAAAATTGATCAAATCAAATTCAATAGGCTCAGATGATATTGAAATACGGTTCCTTAAGCTCATCTTGCCTTTTATAATTAGACCAATGGTACATCTTTTCAACACGACCATTACAACATCATCATTTCCGACACAGTGGAAGATTGCGAAGGTTTTCCGACGAAGAAAGTAAATAAACCCTCTGCACCACAGGACTTCAGACCTATAAGTATTCTTCCAGTACTATCCAAAGTTCTAGAGAGGTTACACTATGAGCATATTAGGACTTATACGGAGGTTCCTTGTCTGATCGCAAAACAGCAGTGTGGCTTTAGACCTAAAGCACAGCACTGTTACTGCTTTATTACATCTTAATGAATCTGTTACACAAAATATTGAACTGTGAAAAGCCACAATACTATGCTTGTTCGATTTTTCTGTCAATTTTCAAATCCTTTAGCAAAAATTGGTCACTCGGATCAATTTTAATCAGTCTGCAGCGAACTTTATAGGGTCATATTTAACTCACCCTAAGCAGGCTACTGTCTTGAATGCATCCTCGTCAAAATTGTTACATCTTAAATCAGGTGTCCCACAAGTGTCAATACTGGGCGCATTCTTATTTATGTTGTATATTAATGATATCCTGATAGTTCCTATGTACTCTTCCATCATACTGTATGCCGATGAAGTACAATTATTCCTGTCATTATCTAAAACTAATACTGCTACCGATATCTCTCACTTAAATCAGGATGTTGCCCTTATGTATAACTGGTCACTCAGAAACAAGTTATGATTGAACCCTAATAAAACTCAGAGCATAATTCTTTTCAATCAGCCTCTTAAGGTTTCACCCTTTTCATATCTTCATATAAATAACATTCAAAGAATCTTGACAAGCCGCAAAGGTAGCAAAGGTTTCTGGTCCCTGGTCAAAACCATCAGGAACAATTTCACCAGTTCCTCTATACCTTCACTACTTAATAATGGTGAAGTGATTGTTGACTCCCTGGATAAAGCTAATATTTTAGCTGCTAGATTCGCTTCAAATTCTCGTCTTCCACCAACTTCACAAACACCTGTTTTGCATCGCCCGTGTGAATGTGTACAAGAGCCAATACACCTTCGTACGAGGGATGTGGTCAGGGTCCTTAAGGGGATCAACGTCTCCAAAGCCGCAGGTCCTGATGGTTTTTCGCCCCTGTTAATTAAAAGCTGCGCCTCATCCTTGGCTAAACCTCTGCGCAAACTCTTCTACTTGTCTTATTCGACAGGAAAATTTCCAACTGCTTGGAAGCTAGCTCACGTTCAGCCTATTCCTAAGAAAGGAGAGGGTAGCGATCCCTCAAATTATCGACCAATTGCCATCACTTCGATTCTTTCAAAGGTTTTTGAATCTATCATTAACTCAAAATTAATGAAGTATCTAGAAACTAATCATCTCATCAACGATCGCCAATATGGCTTCCGAGCTGGACGCTCATCTGGAGACTTGCTGACCTTTCTTACGGAACGTTGGAATCGTAGTCTTCACAATTTTGGTGAGTCTAAAATCGTTGCCCTAGATATTTCAAAAGCCTTTGATAGAGTCTGGCATCCAGCCCTTTTAGCCAAACTCAAAGCACTTGGTCTCTCCCCTCCTCTTGTATTATGGATTGAAAGTTTCCTATCTAGTCGCCAAATACGTGTTGTATTAGATGGCGTTACGTCTGAACCGCATCCCATAAATGCCGGTGTACCTCAAGGCTCTGTTATCTCTCCAACTCTCTTTTTAATTTTCATTAATGATCTGCTTTCCCTTACTTTCAATCCCATCCATAGTTTCGCAGATGACAGTACTCTTGATTTCGCTTACTCCTTTGACACTCTTGCAGAATCCAGGGGGAATGCTGCATGTGTTAAACGAGATTGCATGACTAGATCATTGAATAACGATCTTGCCAATATCCTCGCTTGGGGCAAAGCGAATCGCGTCGAATTCAATGCATCAAAGTCCCAAAGCTGTCTTATCTCATTAAAACAAGATCATAACTTAACCACACCCGTTTCTTTTGATGGAGCATTCATTTCTGATTCACCGTCACTAAGCATTCTTGGCATTAATATTTCCAGTAAGTTAAACTGGACAGATCACATCTTCTCTGTTGCCAAAGAAGCATCGAAATGTCTTGGATTTCTGAAAAGGTGTAAGAAATATTTCAGCCCGTCAAATCTAGCGCTCCTCTACAAGTCCTACATTAGACCTAGAATGGAATACAACTCCCATATATGGGCCGGGGCTGGTCGCACAGCCTTAGCTTCATTGGATATTGTCCAAAAGAGAGCCTTCAAGCTCATTGGCGATTTGGCAATAACTTGTCATATCGACTCACTCGAGCACCGCCGCAATGTTGGATGCCTTTCGCTCCTTTATCGCTATATGCATGGTCAATGTTCTGATGAAATATCTAGTCTAATCCCTTGTAGAATGATTCCTGCACGCAATACTCGCGCTGCAAACCGCGCACATCCTTTAACCCTTCAAATTACTTTCGGCCGTACAGTAAAATTCAGAGATGCTTTTTTATCCCGAACAGTGCGAATGTGGAACAGCTTACCATCTTCTGTTTTTCCTCCGGCATACAATCTGCGGAAGTTTAAGGGCGACATACATCGGCACCTCCGCCACTTTCCTCATATCCCCTAATCCTTTCCCTATCTCCTTCCTGCCATGCTGTGCTTTGCATCATAGGGTATCCCCTGAGCTTGGCTTAATAATATATAAAAAAAAAAAAAAAAAAAAAAAATATTGAATGTAAGACCGTGGTTTAGAATTTATTGATAGCGACTTGTCCTCGCATATAGTCCGCGGTTTACTGCGAGTTGAGAAGCTTGCGGCGACATGCAGAGTATACCCCCAGACTGCTAAGCGGACGACTCATGAAGGCTCTGATTGTCCCTATTATTACTTACGGAGCTCGTGTATACTGCAATATCGATAGTTCAGGTCGTAGGCAGCTATACGTGGCAGTCAATGCATCCGCTAGTTATATTTTTGGCCTCAGGAGATATGACGACTAATTTGGAATGACACCTGGAGTTTCATTTCCCAAGACTTCGGCAAGATTTGGTTGCTCTGAAAGTCATTTTCTACTTTTTTCCTCTTAAGAGGTGATAAAAAGACGAAATTTAAACCTGCCGCGAAGACTGCGAAGGGAAATGATTAAAACTGATATTTTTTCAACATCAATTTGAGGACTTTCTGGCCTGTTCCAAATTCGACTTAGCTGCATCAGCGTGACAGCCTGCCCTCTTGAGCTTTCAGCCAATTTCCCATAAGAAATTATACAGGAAAATGCCAATATAACACGAAGATTACATTCGCGACTATGTGAGGAAGTACCAGGAATTTTTAGTTATTTGAATATCTATCGGATTTAAACACCTAAAACGTAACCTAAAATTACTATACTCACATCAATGAATTTTTCTAATTGATCGATCAATTGGCACGAAGTTATATATTTGCAAATGCAAAACATATGTAGGTGCACGTACTTACCATTTTCTATATATTCATAAGGACCGGGAAACACAACGAATACTTTGAACACAACGTTTAACAAAGAAAAATTATTAAGATAGGATTTCAGCTAAAATTTGTCAATACATACGTCTTAAGCTGGATTCCTACGGCCTGTGATCACACGCCGCGTCGCGCGGGCACGGGCCAACGCGCCGTGAAAAGGGCCTGGCTCGAGGTGGCTCTAGGTCGCCTATGATGGTGCTTCCGTGCCATTTCGAGTCGGTCACTACAAAGACGCAGCGTGAGCTTGCGCGTGGCTACTCGTGGTGGCTCGAGCGGGCGTGTCATGTTCTTCACGAGGTATTTTGGAATGGATATTTAGTCAAAAGTAGGCACCGTGCCGCAAATCAGCTCCAGCCATCACGGGCCGTGTAAAGCGCGGACCAGCGCGAACTCGTCCACAAGAAAAGGATTGGCTATTGAAACTACGCGCCATGGGAAGCAAGCTTTACTAGCACCCAAACAATCTATAGTACGCGAAAATGGTTACCACTAAATTAAAGCTATGACAAATGACCATATACACTAATCTTTACAAAGACTGGTCATTTAGAACAAAACCCAGTAACGTCTCGGTCGAATATAAAATAGACGATGTAACCAAAGGCAAGCCAGTAATGCGTCTCTCCAGTATAAAGCCAAAGATGACTCGACCTGATGTAGAGAAGAACTCAATTTTTTCTTAAAAATTTACTGGACACGTTCTCTTTAGAATTTTTAACCGTTATTCGAGCCCGACAACGGGTGCTTGGGCCGCTAACAATTTTTAAAAGCGGAGACTCACAGATGAGTAATAAGTGTTCATTTGTTCTTAGAACTTTACAGGAATAATACATAAAAACTGTAAAGATAAAATGTATAGTAAGTTTCTAAGAAAAAATTGAGGGCTTATCACTGATTGTATATTGGAACGAGGCATTACCCGTCCCATCCCCCGTGGATCTACTACTACTACCGCTACTGCAACTCAATAAGAACCGGACAGCACTATGTACTTTTTATTTATTTTTTCAAATGAGATTAGGCGTCATGTGAGAAAAAAAAAACTGAAACATGTTATCCCCTCACGCGTCAGGTGAGGGTACGATAGCTCAGGAGATGGGTGCGGAAAGTATTCTAAAAAGAAATATAAACTTGGGCGCCACGTAGTCTTTCGCGTAGGCAGGGTAAACCACGAAACCTTTGAATGCTTTAACACCACAACGTAGTCTGAATTCACGTTTATTAACCTAATAATTACAATCGTTGAAATAAACCAAAAGAAATAATTAATATAGTATATGCGAGAAAATATTAATACTTTAAAATTCCGAAACTATAATTAAATAAGTCGACACACTATATTTTTTTTGTATAATGTAGACTTAATTATATTTAATTATGTATGACACGATATGAATACTTAACTGCTGACCAGTTCGTCCTTCTTCCTGCGTTTAATCCTTTTACGCGTGCTGCAAACTTCCTTCTTTTTTTGTCTCTTTTTATTTTAAATTTTCCAAAATTACTTTATTAGACTTTCTTTTATCAGTTCACAATTTCACTTTGTTTTTTTATTTTAATTTTTTTTTATATACGCTTGACGTGTTGCTGCTGCTGATGCTCACCCGTGCGCTGACCTTCCTTTTCCTTTTTTTGAGAGCCAAGAAATATTAGTGTTTGGCCTCGTCGTAAATTTCGAAAACCGTGCCTTCCGTTCCGGCTGCGTTCAATGTCTTTTGGGTTTTCGAAGTGAAGTTGTCTACAACTGTTTAAAAATCAAGCGAATTTCTGGGGCGATTTGTGGCTTGCTCCCCTTGTCAATTGAAATGTTTCTTTGTCTTGTTGTTTTATTGGACACTGTTCTCATTTTCGTTTTCTGATTTATTTGTTTATCTATTTGTTATTATTTTATTTATTCATTTATTTGTATTATTTTATTTATTTATTTACATACTATTATATCTTTTTTGAGGAAATCTGGAGGCCCGTTTTGCAATTCAATTTTTCAAATTAAGTGACTGGTGTTCGTACACATGTGGAAAGAGGAACTTCTAGGATACCAGTGCATCATATTTAATGAATACCTTAGAACGTGGCTGAGTGATTTGTGCTTATGCTCAAAATTACTTTTTTTAGACTTAATTTTCAAAATTACAAAATAACGAACTACACATGCAAGTCAGAATATCTAAAATGCTAATAAAAACCGTAATGAATGAAACTTAATTTGATGTTCTAATCCATCGTTTTAGAAATAGTGTCGTGAAAATATGTATACTAATTGACTTGAATTGATCCATTAAAACACAGAAAGTATGAACATCCATGGGATTGACTGCTCCAGAGTCCCGTAATAACAAGGACATATGTAAATACCGCCAATCCGCAGGGAACAGCGCGTCGAGACTTAGTAGAACAAGCCGCATACTGTTGGGAGTTTCCTTCTCCATGGTATACCAATTGGGGCCACAAAAAAAAACAAAGTCTGCAGAGTTACTAGCTCAAAAAAAACGACAACCACAACATGGAAAGAAACCATCACCGAGGGATTTTGGGAACGTAACACACCTCCCCTTTCTCCAAGAGATTTCCCCGAAATATCTATAGGAAAGCGTGCAAAGTGTTTGTTTGGATAATAACAAAACAATATAATCACGAGTCCTTGAAGAAATTTTCTAATCCATAGCTAGTATATTAAATTCTGGAGCTACATATTGCTCTCGTTTCCTACTCTAACCTTTCCTTCCGATCTAATTTGCTGAATACGAAGAATATTAATTGTCACTTTCTGTCGCTGATTGATAATGCTTTAAATCTTTTGTGTGCCAAGTGCCCTGATATTTACCCTTATCATCGACGAGCTCATAAGTCCACGGCGGTACTACTTTAACAACTTTAAACGGGCCTATGAACATTGGTGCCAACTTGGCATTAAAATATTTTGAAGCGTCGGAAAGAACATAGTTCTTTCGTCAAACCAGATCGTGCTTGTAGTATCTGGAATCTCTAATGCGGAGATTATAATATAGTCTGCTACTCACAGCTGCTCCCTCCAATCTTCTCCGTACGTCTTTTATAACCAATTCAAGAGCTTTCGACCTCTCTTCTGCGTTATATACCTCTTGCAATCCCAACTGCTTATGGGACACCATTGGTAACCACTTCGCGGCCAAAAACTACGAAATATGGAGTCAGCTTAGTACTCTCGTGAACAGATGTCCGTATAGCACAGGCTATTTGTGCTAAGTAAGAATCCTACAAACCCAAACGGTGGTTCTCTGAAACATATGCTCGAAGCATAGATTTCATCACCTGATTAGTTCTTTCTGCCGGATTGGCTTGCGGGTGATAATAGGCAGTATATTTTACATCTACCCCATAGTTGCTACATAGCTTTTGAAAATCTCAGATTTTAAACTGCAAATAAGAGTACGTGGTACACCAAAAAGTAAGAACACGAATTCCTCTAATACTAAGGTTATGGAATTAATAGAAGCAGTGCGAATGGGGTACAACATCGAAAACTTCGTACGCAGGTCTACTATGGTCAAGACATAATAGTAGGCACACTGAGAGCGAGGTAGGGGACCAATACGTTCGGCGCTAATGGTCTCCCAAGGCTTTTCCGCAATTTTTCGCGAGGCCATTAACCCCGCCGGTTTCATCTCTACTGGCTTAATTGCTTGGCATATGTTACAATTCTTGACATACCTGGCGACATCGGCTTTCATTTTAGGCCATTAATAGTCTTGATACATCCGCGTGTACGTTTTCTGAACTCCGCAATATCCTGAGATGGGGATATCGTGTGCCTTATATATTATATCTTTCCTGTCGATTTTAAGGACCACCTGCTTCCAATTATCGGTATCGAAAACTAACGCTGGATATCTGGGACGCACATGCTTAAATAACCGATCACTTCGATGATATCTGTGTGCATTTTCGAGAAAAATGGCAAAGGAACACGGTGCCATAGAGTACAATTTGAGGCCTTATATCTCGATAATAAAGGGTGAAAGTGGAATTTTCAATATAACACTTCCGTATTAGTTTTATTCGCGAAATTCAAAAATGTAATCTAAATGTATCCTTAATGAGCACAAAAAGGACATTTTTGAAATATATCCTTTTCCAAGTCCTTTTTCAACGACTTTGGCTATGCCAGAGGATACCTTGACTAAAGATGCGTAACTTTTATTATCAGGATTTTTTCGATATCTCCGCACATTTTCGATAAAAATGGTCAGGGAACACGTTATGTGGGACACCCTGTATATAATTATGTATGACACGATATGAATACTTAACTTTTGATAAGTTCCTCCCTTTTTCTGCGTTTTACCAAAAAAAGAAAAACCTGCTTTAATCCTTTTACGCGTGTTCCAAACTTCCTTCTTTTTTTTCTCCTCTCTTTTTTTTTAATTTTCCAAAATTACTTTATGAGACCTTCTTTTATCAGTTCAAAATTTCACTTTGTTTTTATATTTTTTTTTCTCTTTTATTTTAATTTTTTTTATAGATCGCTTGAGTGGTTGCTGCTGCTGATGCTCACCCGTGCGCTGATCTTCCTTTTTCTTGTTTTGAAAGCCAAAAAGAAATTAGTGTTTGCCCTCGTCGTAAATTTCGCAAACCGTGCCTTCCGTTCCGGATGCGTTCAATGTCTCTTGGGTTTTCGAAGTGAAGTTGTTTACAACTATTTAAAAATCAAGCGAATTTCTGGGGATATTTGTGGCTTGCCCTGCCTGTCAATTGAAATGTTTATCTAAAATGCTAATAAATACCGCAATGAATGAAAATTGAATTTGAATATTTAACACTACATGATCAATGCTTTAAAAGTTATAGTTTTGCAAATAAGCGGATTATGAATACCAAAAATGGAAAAAGATAATGTAATATAATATAGTGATCAAAATAACCCAATTTAGTCTACCTTATATAATTCAAAGAGATAATCTACTGGTTACAATCTACGTTTCTTCGATTCAGCGACAATAAATTTCAGAAATAGTAGAAATGGAATGATAATGTATGGTCCAACTTTATAAGTTTGTATAAATGCCTATGCGTTCTCAAAGTGAAGGTTAATTTATGTTCTAATCTATGGTTTTAGAAATAGTGTCGTGAAAATATGTATACTAATTGACTGGGGTTGATCCATTAAACCACAGAAAGTATGAACATCCATGGGATTAACTGCTTCAGAGTCCCGTAATAACGAGGACATATGTATATACCAAAATGTATCGTTAACCAAATTGCTGCCAATCCGCTAGTAACAGCGCGTCGAGACTTAGTAGAACAAGCCACATACTGTTGGGAGTTTGCTTCTCCATGGTATATCAATTGGGGTCACTAAAAAAGACGAAGTCTGCAGAGTTACTAGCTCAAAAAAAAACGACAACCACAACATGGAAAGAAACCATCACCGAGGGATTTTAAAACGTAACAAACTTAATAATAATGCTGTCATTTGAAAAAAATGCCTACTTATGATAATCATAATGAATGAGAATAAAACGAGGAAAACAACGCCGAAAAATCACGTATCTTGTATGAGGCCCTCTTTAATTTAATTTTATTTTTATTATTTGTTGCTATATCGTTAATAGAAAAACACAGTCTGTGAAAAGTTCAACTATCTACCTATAACGGTTCATGAGATACAACCTGGTGACGGACGGACGGACACCGAAGTCTGTTACATGCCTAAAACAAATACCTAATTATAAGTGGATGGAATTAAAGAAAAGAAAAAAAACATTATAATATTTCCAGCATAAATTTTCACATAAGCTAACCATGCTTAAAACATGGTTAGCTTATCAATTCAATCAGTGAAGAAAATTGCGTCAGCAATTTTCTTCACATTCCATAGAGTTGAAACAAAATTATTCCCATGGTAAATTTTGCCTTCAGCAAAATTTGCCAGTAGAAATATTTAATTTGAAAGATAAAATAAAAGACAAATCGTACCTTCAGTACGATTTGTCGTGGAAATTGCAATATGTATGTACGATCGTACATACATATCACAAAAAAGCTTTCGCGATAAGAAGACCGAGCCGCGAAAATACATTGTATGTATACGCGCGCCGCAATTCTAATCATCGTGACGGTGGCTGATGTTTATAAAAACATCAAATTTCAAGCCTCCGTCGAACGAAAAATATTCTGGACTTGTTTAATCAAGTCCAGAATAAATGAATATTTTCTAAGGGTGAAAATGCAACTATGCATTTTCTACCCTGAACGAAGGCTCTTGATCGCGACAAAAGTGATCAAGAGCCGAGTTGTTTTTCTAAATCTGGTTGAGCACGTCGCGGTCAAATTTTGAAAGAAAAAGGTTAAAGTAATAAAGAAAAAAAAAATTATTATAGATATTTGTTGGAAGTGGATTCGGTTTTCGGTCGGAGTAAAGTTGGTTAAAAGAGAAAAGTTTATACGAAAAAGTGTACAATAGAAGAAAAAAGGATGTTAAGTCCCAATATGGGCTTAGCATAAAAAAGGGGGCAGGTGCCAGTTTCGAAATGATAAGACAGGATGTTTTTTCAAATAACAAAAATTCACTAATTTATTTTATCACAAAAACCTTAACCTAGAAAATTCAATTTGATTAATTCACCTTTTTTTCTTAATAGTAGATAACATAAATTGACTACAGTACTAACTCTAAGCGTTTCAAGTAATCCACCTTTGTGTCGCGTAAGTAAACTTTCACTGGTTATTATTTCTTAATCTGTAATAGAAAGAAATAATTATTAATCTTTGACTAACCGAGGTTTGGTTGGTAGAATGAGCGTCAATGCTCAGACGGATTGTAGCTGGGTTCAGAAAACTCCCAGTATATGGTGCTGAAATATTATTAATGTTTATATAAAAATATTAGTATAAATGGGAGTCAGAAATACTTCCCTTGGTTTTGTTAATCAAGACTTAATTTTGGTTTCAGAGCCACCGATCTGTCTTGTCGCTTGGTCAAATCGCAAGTGATTTCATATTTCCAATCGCTCGCTATTTATAGGCAGAAACACAATGGAGATTGTGTCTGCCGGTGGCGTTGCCAATGACGCCCGCGTCTTTGCGTTAATTTTTACGTATTTGGTCCACGAATGGCGTCATCGTGTGAATATTCATGCATTTGGTCCAAGAATTATCCATTTTGGCCCAAAAATGGCGTCTTCATGATTTTAACCGGAATACTTTGCTATGTTATGGGCCACCATTTTGATTATGTCAAATTGTTGGTGGCAGCTGATTGAAACTGGTAAGTGTTTACATTCTTTTTTAATGTTTATTTTATTCATTTTATTAATGATTTTGTTTTCTATTTCTTTTTAGGTGGTGGAGACATGACTGTGGCGCGGGATTGTTCACCTTGTTTAATAAGTGAGTATTTGTTTTTTGGTAAAGTCTCAGATCATTTAAATTTGTAAATGATCTGAGATTTTATTATTTTGTTGATTTTATAAATACCCGCAGTTGTTCTTTCTTTTAGATTTTTGTTTGGGTGCTTCGTGGGACATCGCGGGAATTATTGCCGATGCTCATCGTGGGATTCGTTATTATAAAATAGTGCGTGAGTTTTTTAGTATGTAAGTTTAGTGTTAGTTTTAATTGTTTCGCGACGGAACATCCTCCCGCCTCTCGAAAAGAGAGAAGTTATGTTTTTTGTTAGCAAGAATAAATTAATAAATAAATTGTGTGCAACTTACGTTACTGTCTTTTATTTGTAAACGAACCCTGATTTTTCCTGTTGCCAATTTTAGGAAACGAAATGTATCCCCGTCCTCCGTTGGAATTCGATGGCACTTTTTAGCTGCCATGATTTTTAGCCATGGGATATTTTGATGCTGGATCTGCTCCCACAGCCGAGGATCGACCACAAAATTGGCTGGCGGCTTTGTGAATGCTCTTGGTGGTGCTGGAGTCGGGTGTCGCCTTTGAGGCATTAAGGCAGCCCCTTTTTGTGATGCATCAACTGGTGCCGTGAATGGAGCCATCAATGCTGGCCTTTTGGGTGGTATGTCGTGTGGCGTGTCATGAAGCGTTGTCGCTGCCGCCGTTGTTGTTGTGGCAAAGGCCATCAGTGCTGACCTTTTGCGGTTCGTGATGTGTGCCAGCCACATGTTCAAGAGGCCGTTCCGCCTTTTGAAGACTTTGTTTTCTTGCCTCTGTAGGAGGTCTAGCTGGCCTTGTCGGTTTTCTGGTCGATATTTCATCAGCCAGATTTCTTATTTTTGGGCGTGCTTGTAGGGCTTCGAAGGGCGGTAAGTACGTTTTTGGGCGCCTGGGCATATCTGTTAAACGGAGCTTGTCCTTCAAAGAACTTTCAAGCTCCGGCACGTCGTCGATATCTAGGCAGTCGTCTAAACCCGGTAGGCAATTCATTGTCCTAAAGATTATGATAAAGACAAAAAATAAAAAATAATAAATGATACCAAGCAGCAAATTGTAAGTTGTGCAAAGAAAGAAAAAAAAATAAATAAAAAATAAAAATTAAGCGATAAAACTCACAGGTTTGTTAATAAAAATAAAAATGAAAATAGATAATTGCAAAAATAATAAAAAAATAAATGAAAAACTAAAAAATAAAGAATGTGGGGTGTTGCTGCTTCTGATTTCGTGTAAGGTTGTCAATTTTTGGCGCATTGAGTTAGTGATGAAGTTGGCTTGGTTTTGTTGCTAGTGCACTGTATTATCGGCACTTTATTTTACCATGATTCAAATAGATGTCGCTGTAATTTTTCTTCTGTTGTGGCGTGTGGGCAACAAAATAGTAAATTACTACTGGCTTTTGTTGCTGTTTTTTGGTTCTTCTGCTATTGGTAATCTAAATAATTTCGTGATCGGACGACAATATTCTTGGGATGCCGTTTTAACTGTGGCGACTCTAACGAGTTTGTCTGCCGCTGTATGGATCTTTGCGATTCTTCCTAGTAACCATTTCGTTGGTGGGCAATGTTGGTTATGAATTAAGACCAAGTCATTAATCCTTAAATTGGTTTTCGTATTTCTCCATTTTGTGCGTTGTTGCATATTGTGGATGTATTCGATGGACCTTTTCTTCCAAAACTGTTCCGTCAAAACTTGTGCGTACTGCCATCGTTTGAGTAGATTGCAATTTTCTAATATAGATGGCTCTGGAATAGCTTTGATATTCCGGCCTGTCAAGAAATGACCGGGTGTCAGCACATTGTAGTCATTGGGGTCATTTGAAAGTGGTGTCAATGGTCGAGAGTTTACACATGCTTCTATCTGGCATATGACTGTAGATAGTTCTTCGTATGTGAGTGTCGTATTCTGTAGTGTTCTCTTTAGATGCTTTTTTATTGACTTCACGCCGGCTTCCCATAGCCCTCCGAAGTGAGGAGCTGCTGGTGGATTGAAATGCCAAGAGATGCCTGTTAATGTGATGTCATTGGATATGTCTTGTGGGAGCTGACCTGACAGTTTTTGTAACTGGCATAACAGTTCTTTGCTAGCTCCAATGAAGTTAGTGCCACAATCGGAGTACAAGTGTCTGCATAGTCCTCTTCTACTGGAAAAACGTTTGAGGGCTGCGAGAAATGCTCTTGTTGTGAGCTCTGTCACAATTTCAATATGTATAGCTTTGGTAGCCATACATACAAATATACTGAGATATGCCTTTGTAATTTTGGCATTTCGTATTTTCGAGGTTTTGATGTCGATTGGACCAGCATATTCTACTCCCGTGTGTTCGAAGGCCATAGATGGTGTTGTTCTTGGGGAGGGCAAATTCCCCATTAATTGATTTGACGTCTTTGGTTTAGTCCGAAAACATGTTATGCAATGGTAAATTCGTTGTCTGATGGTATTTCTGGCATTTATTAGCCAATACTTTTTTCTTAGGGTGTTGAGAACAAGTTGTGTACCTCCTTGTAACGTGTACAAATGGATGTGGTCAATGATTATTTTGGACACGTGGTGATCGTTGGGTAGGATCATGGGATGTTTTTGATCGTAAGTTAAGATGGCATTTTCAAGTCTGCCACCTACTCGAATGATTTGATTAGTGTCCAAAAATGGGTTTAAGCTTAATAGTCGACTTTTGGTTGGAATTGGCTTCTGTTTGACTAAACTTTCATATTCGTCAGCAAATGTTTGCTTTTGGATTAGTGTGATGATTTTTGCTTCTGCCTGTCGAAGTTCATCACATGTGAGATAACCATTCTTGTGGTTTGTGGTTGTCTGGCAATTGAAGTAGAATCTTCTACAATATGCGATGATGCGTGTGAGTTTGGGAAATGACGAATACTTGTTTAACCAGTCGCTAAGGTTATCTGTGCAAATCAGAGCTTTGACTTTTCGTGACTCAAGTTCAAGACACTTGTTAGTTGTGTGTTGCTGTGGCCACCTGTCAGCATGTTGCTGAAGCCAAGAAAGGCCGTTCCACCAGAGCTTGTAGTTACTGAGCTCGGTGGGGTATAATCCTCGAGTGGCGCAATCTGCCGGATTATCCTTTGATAGCACGAAACGCCAGAGTTGTGGTTGGATGTTCTCTTGGATTTCTGCAACTCTATTAGCGATGAATGTTTTCCATCGCGTCGGATGGCTTTGTATCCAGGCCAACGTGATCTCAGAATCGCACCATGCGACGGTTGTGATGTGTCGCAGTTTTGATATTCCTTTATGCATGCCTGGTATTCGGAACACATTTCTGGATGCTTTTTCAAACGTTGTTCTAGCTGAAAAAACTGTTTTATTGCCATGGGTCTGGTCTGCCCTAGTTCTGGTCCGTTTTCGTTTTTGAAGGGTAATTTGACTAGGTAGGCTCCATAGCTTAAACGTCGATGTGAGTGCTTGTATTTTTCCTCACATAACTGATCATCGGGACGGATCACTCTTTGTGGAATTTTCTCAGTTGTTGACTCAACTTGTCATCGTCTGTCACTTGTACCTTGAGCGCGTTAATGTTATTGATGTCGTCACCTTTTTTTATTTTACCCATTAGGATCCAACCTAGCTGGGTGTGCTGTGCTGTAGGTTCTCCTGGTGCACCCTTAATTATTCCGTTTTCAATTATGTCGGCATATATGTCAGCTCCTAGCAATATGTCAATTGGGCCGGGCACGTAAAATTTAGGATCTGCTAGTATTATATGCTGCAGATAGGGCAATTTGCTGCTGTCTATCGTGTCAGCTGGTATGAAATCTGTTATCTGTTTTAAGATAAATGCGTCTATATTTCTTTCGAATCTTGTGTGGAGTGACATTAGTTTAAATGACGTTTGTGCCTTTATGGAAGCTGTTTTTGTTTTGCCTAACCCTGTTACTTTGATTTTGATAGGGTTTTTCGGGAGTCTCATTCGTCTACTTGCCGCTTCTGTTATAAATGAAACTTGAGAGCCTGAATCTATCAGTGCTCTCATTTGGTGTTTTTGTCCGTTCGGCCCCTCAATGTGAACGAGAGCTGTTGACAATAATGCACGGTTGACATTCGTTGTGAAAAGTGTGGTTGGCTCATTACTGCCGCTAGGTTGGTTAAGCTTCAGTTCTGCTTGCCTCTGGTCAATATTGGTTGTCTCGTTTTTTGTTTCAGGAGATTGACTTACGTGTAGTAACGTGTTGTGTCGTTTGTGACATTGAAAGCACGTTTTTTGGCTGGGACAACTGTGGATGTTGTGTCCTGAGGCAAGACAATTTTTGCATAGCTTGAATTGCTGCACGAATTGTAGTCTCGCTGTTGGAGATAATTTTTTGAACGCTGCGCAGTGAAACAACGTGTGATTCTGTTTACAATTGACGCATGTATGAGATTTGTTCACAAATGCATATGCGTCTTTGTATGTATGCTTTGTTGATAATGGGTGGTCGTTTGTGGTTTTGTAACCACGACGATTTTCTTGCTGATTAGGAGACCTTGCTTGTCGTCCATAATCTAATGGTTTCAAGTTCTGACGCACTTGAAGGGATTCTAGAGTACGGAAACGTGACTCTAGGAAAGTTGACAGATCGGTATATGTCGGTATATCAGTTTTACTGCCTTGGTCTTGCTCCCATAGCTGATGCGTTTCTGATGGAAGGCGTTGAACCAAGTTGTGAATTAATATTGCATCCCAGTGCTCAATGGGTAGTTCTAAATATTTCAGCTCGTGTAAGCTCTCTTCTGTCTGATCTAGAAGAGCGCGGATGGCGTGGGCTGACTCCGTTCTTATTGGTGTCTGATTTAGTAAAGTTTTTAAGTGTGTGTTAACTTGAGCCCGCTTGTTGTTATATCGTTTTTGTAGTAGCTCTCATGCCTTTACATAATTTGCTTCTGTCACTTCAAACTGACGTAATAAGCGTTCAGCTTCGCCAGTGACGCTGAGTTTGAGGTAGTGTAGTTTTTGGACCCTGGATATATTTAGGTCTGTGTGAATTAATGAATTGAATAAATCATGGAATGTCCGCCATGATTT